>CAWVNZ010002144.1:0-307952 GCA_963930735.1 Dioctria linearis
CCTTTTCTATAGTAAATTTTGCAAAAAATAATTTTTACTTTCGCAAATTTTAAATACGCCAGGGATTGCCTTTTCTATAGTAAATTATTCAAAAAATAATTTCTTACTGTCGCAAATTTTAAATACGCCAGGGATTGCCTTTTCTATAGTAAATTTTGCAAAAAAATAATTTTTTACTGTCGCAAATTTTAAATACGCCAGGGATTGCCTTTTCTATAGTAAATTATTCAAAAAATAATTTTTTACTGTCGCAAATTTAATTACGCCAGGGATTGCCTTTTCTATAGTAAATTATTCAAAAAATAATTTTCAACTGTCGCAAATTTTAATTGCGCCAGGGATTGCCTTTTCTATAGTAAATTATTCAAAAATAATTTTATATTGTCGCAAATTTTAAATACGCCAGGGATTGCCTTTTCTATAGTAAATTATTCAAAAAATAATTTTATACTGTCGCAAATTTTAATTACGCCAGGGATTGCCTTTTCTATAGTAAATTATTCAAAAAATAATTTTGTACTGTCGCAAATTTTAAGTGCGCCTGGGATTGCCTTTTCTATAGTAAATTATTCAAAAAATCATTTTATACTGTCGCAAATTTTAATTACGCCAGGGATTGCCTTTTCCATAGTAAATTATTCAAAAAATAATTTTTTACTGTCGCAAATTTTAAGTGCGCCAGGGATTGCCTTTTCTATAGTAAATTATTCAAAAAATAATTTTATACTGTCGCAAATTTTAATTACGCCAGGGATTGCATTTTCTATAGTAAATTATTAAAAAAATAATTTATACTGTCGCAAAATTTAAGTGCGGCAGGGATTGCCTTTTCTATAGTAAATTATTCAAAAATTAATTTTTTACTGTCGCAAATTTAATTGCGCCAGGGATTGCCTTTTCTATAGTAAATTTTGCAAAAAATAATTTTTTACTGTCGCAAATTTTAATACGCAGGGATTGCCTTTTCTATAGTAAATTATTCAAAAAATAATTTTTTACTGTCGCAAATTTTAATTACGCCAGGGATTGCCTTTTCTATAGTAAATTATTCAAAAAATAATTTTATACTGTCGCAAATTTTAATTACGCCAGGGATTGCCTTTTCTATAGTAAATTATTCAAAAAAATAATTTTCTACTGTCGCAAATTTTAATTACGCCAGGGATTGCCTTTTCTATAGTAAATTATTCAAAACATAATTTTTTACTGTCGCAAATTTTAATTGCGCCAGGGATTGCCTTTTCTATAGTAAATTATTCAAAAAATAATTTTCTACTGTCGCAAATTTTAATTACGCCAGGGATTGCCTTTTCTATAGTAAATTATTCAAAAATAATTTTCTACTGTCGCAAATTTTAATTACGCCAGGGATTGCCTTTTCTATAGTAAATTATTCAAAAAATAATTTATACTGTCGCAAATTTTAATTACGCCAGGGATTGCCTTTTCTATAGTAAATTATTCAAAAAATAATTTTCTACTGTTGCAAATTTTAATTACGCCAGGGATTGCCTTTTCTATAGTAAATTATTCAAAAAATAATTTTTATACTGTCGCAAATTTTAATTGCGCCAGGGGATTGCCTTTTCTATAGTAAATTATTCAAAAAATAATTTTTTACTGTCGCAAATTTTAATTGCGCCAGGGATTGCCTTTTCTATAGTAAATTATTCAAAAAATAATTTTCTACTGTCGCAAATTTTAAATATCCCAGGGATTGCCTTTTCTATAGTAAATTATTCAAAAATAATTTTTTACTGTCGCAAATTTTAATTGCGCCAGGATTGCCTTTTCTATAGTAAATTATTCAAAAAATAATTTTATACTGTCGCAAATTTTAAGTGCGCCAGGGATTGCCTTTTCTATAGTAAATTATTCAAAAAATAATTTTTTACTGTCGCAAATTTTAATTTCGCCACGGATTGCCTTTTCTATAGTAAATTTTGCAAAAAATAATTTTCAACTGTCGCAAATTTTAATTACGCCAGGGATTGCCTTTTCTATAGTAAATTATTCAAAAAATAATTTTATACTGTCGCAAATTTTAATTACGCCAGGATTGCCTTTTCTATAGTAAATTATTCAAAAAATAATTTTATACTGTCGCAAATTTTAAGTACGATAGGGATTGCCTTTTCTATAGTAAATTATTCAAAAATATTTTTTACTGTCGTAAATTTTAATTACGCCAGGGATTGCCTTTTCGATATTAAATTTTGCAAAAAAATAATTTTTTACTGTCGCAAATTTTAAATATCCCAGGGATTGCCTTTTCTATAGTAAATTATTCAAAAAATAATTTTCTACTGTCGCAAATTTTAATTACGCCAGGGATTGCCTTTTCTATAGTAAATTATTCAAAAAATAATTTTATACTGTCGCAAATTTTAATTACGCCAGGGATTGCCTTTTCTATAGTAAATTATTCAAAAAATAATTTTATACTGTCGCAAATTTTAATTACGCCAGAGATTGCCTCTTCTATAGTAAATTATTCAAAAAATAATTTTCTACTGTCGAAAATTTTAATTACGCCAGGGATTGCCTTTTCTATAGTAAATTATTCAAAAAATAATTTTCAACTGTCGCAAATTTTAATTACGCCAGGGATTGTCTTTTCTATAGTAAATTATTCAAAAAATAATTTTTTAATGTCGCAAATTTTAATTACGCCAGGGATTGCCTTTTCTATAGTAAATTATTCAAAAAATAATTTTCAACTGTCGCAAATTTTAATTACGCCAGGGATTGCCTTTTCTATAGTAAATTATTCAAAAAATAATTTTTTACTGTCGCAAATTTTAATTGCGCCAGGGATTGCCTTTTCTATAGTAAATTATTCAAAAAATAATTTTTTACTGTAGCAAATTTCAAATCCGCCAGGGATTGCTTTTCTACAGTAAATTTTGCAAAAAATAATTTTTTACTGTTGCAAATTTTAATTGCGCCAGGGATTGCCTTTTCTATAGTAAATTATTCAAAAAATAGTTTTATACTTTCGCAAATTTTAATTACGCCAGGGATTGCCTTTTCTATAGTAAATTATTCAAAAAATAATTTTCTACTGTCGCAAATTTTAATTACGCCGGGGATTGCCTTTTCTATAGTAAATTATTCAAAAAATAATTTTATACTGTCGCAAATTTTAATTACGCCAGGGATTGCCTTTTCTATAGTAAATTTTGCAAAAAATAATTTTTTACTGTCGCAAATTTTAAATATGCCAGGGATTGCCTTTTCTACAGTAAATTTTTCAAAAAATAATTTTATACTGTCGCAAATTTTAAATACGCCAGGGATTGCCTTTTCTATAGTAAATTATTCAAAAAATAATTTTCAACTGTCGCAAATTTTAATTACGCCAGGGATTGCCTTTTCTATAGTAAATTATTCAAAAAATAATTTTATACTGTCGCAAATTTTAATTACGCCAGGGATTGCCTTTTCTATAGTAAATTATTCAAAAAATAATTTTCAACTGTCGCAAATTTTAATTACGCCAAGGATTGCCTTTTCTATAGTAAATTATTCAAAAAATAATTTTCTACTGTCGCAAATTTTAATTACGCCAGGGATTGCCTTTTCTATAGTAAATTATTCAAAAAATAATTTTCTACTGTCGCAAATTTTAATTGCGCCAGGGATTGTCTTTTCTATAGTAAATTATTCAAAAAATAATTTTTTTACTTTCGCAAATTTTAATTACGACAGGGATTGCCTTTCTATAGTAAATTATTCAAAAAATAATTTTATACTGTCGCAAATTTAAGTGCGCCAGGGATTGATTGCCTTTTCTATAGTAAATTTCTCACAAATTAATTTTTTACTGTCGCAAATTTTAAATATCCCAGGGATTGCCTTTTCTATAGTAAATTATTCAAAAAATAATTTTTTACTGTCGAAATTTTAAATACGCCAGGGATTGCCCTTTCTATAGTAAATTAGTCAAAAAATAATTTTCTACTGTCGCAAATTTTAAATATCCCAGGGATTGCCTTTTCTATAGTAAATTATTCAAAAAATAATTTTTTACTGTCGCAAATTTTAAGTGCGCCAGGGATTGCCTTTTCTATAGTAAATTATTCAAAAAATAATTTTCTACTCTCGCAAATTTTAATTACGCCAGGGATTGCCTTTTCTATAGTAAATTAATCAAAAAATAATTTTCAACTGTAGCAAATTTTAATTGCGCCAGGGATTGCCTTTTCTTTAGTAAATTTTGCAAAAAATAATTTTTTACTGTCGCAAATTTTAAATACGCCAGGGATTGCCTTTTCTATAGTAAATTATTCAAAAAATAATTTTTTACTGTCGCAAATTTTAATTACGCCAGGGATTGCCTTTTCTATAGTAAATTATTCAAAAAATAATTTTCAACTGTCGCAAATTTTAATTGCGACAGGGATTGCCTTTTCTATAGTAAATTATTCAAAAAATAATTTTATACTGTCGCAAATTTTAATTACGCCAGAGATTGCCTTTTCTATAGTAAATTATTCAAAAAATAATTTTCAACTGTCGCAAATTTTAATTACGCCAGGGATTGCCTTTTCTATAGTAAATTATTCAAAAAATAATTTTTTACTGTCGCAAATTTTAATTGCGCCAAGGATTGCCTTTTCTATAGTAAATTATTCAAAAAATAATTTTCTACTGTCGCAAATTTTAAATATCCCAGGGATTGCCTTTTCTATAGTAAATTATTCAAAAAATAATTTTTTACTGTCGCAAATTTTAAGTGCGCCAGGGATTGCCTTTTCTATAGTAAATTATTCAAAAAATAATTTTCTGCTGTCGCAAATTTTAATTACGCCAGGGATTGCCTTTTCTATAGTAAATTATTCAAAAAATAATTTTATACTGTCGCAAATTTTAAATACGCCAGGGATTGCCTTTTCTATAGTAAATTATTCAAAAAAGAATTTTTTACTCTCGCAAATTTTAATAACGCCAGGGATTGCCTTTTCTATAGTAAATTATTCAAAAAATAATTTTCAACTGTCGCAAATTTTAATTACGCCAGGGATTGCCTTTTCTATAGTAAATTATTCAAAAAATAATTTTATACTGTCGCAAATTTTAATTACGCCAGGTATTGCCTTTTCTATAGTAAATTATTCAAAAAATAATTTTCTACTGTCGCAAATTTTAATTACGCCAGGGATTGCCTTTTCTATAGTAAATTATTCAAAAAATAATTTTATACTGTCGCAAATTTTAATTACGCCAGGGATTGCCTTTTCTATAGTAAATTATTCAAAAAATAATTTTTTACTATCGCAAGTTTTAATTGCGCCAGGGATTGCCTTTTCTACAGTAAATTTTTCAAAAAATAATTTTCAACTGTTGCAAATTTTAATTACGCCAGGGATTGCCTTTTCTATAGTAAATTTTGCAAAAAATAATTTTCAACTCTCGCAAATTTTAATTGCGCCAGGGATTGCCTTTTCTATAGTAAATTATTCAAAAAATAATTTTTTACTGTCGCAAATTTTAATTACGCCAGGGATTGCCTTTTCTATAGTAAATTATTCAAAAAAGAATTTTTTACTGTCGCAAATTTTAAATATCACAGGGATTGCCTTTTCTATAGTAAATTATTCAAAAAATAATTTTATACTGTCGCAAATTTTAATTACGGCAGGGATTGCCTTTTCTATAGTAAATTTTGCAAAAAATAATTTTATACTGTCGCAAATTTTAATTGCGCCAGGGATTGCCTTTTCTAAAATAAATTATTCAAAAAATAATTTTCTACTGTCGCAAATTTTAAGTGCGCCAGGGATTGCCTTTTCTATAGTAAATTATTCAAAAAATAATTTTTTACTGTCGAAAATTTTAATTACGCCAGGGATTGCCTTTTTTATAGTAAATTATTCAAAAAATAATTTTATACTGTCGCAAATTTCAAATCCGCCAGGGATTGCCTTTTCTTTAGTAAATTATTCAAAAAATATTTTTTTAATATCGCAAGTTTTAATTACGCCAGGGATTGCCTTTTCTATAGTAAATTTTGCAAAAAATAATTTTTTACTGTCGCAAATTTTAATTACGCCAGGGATTGCCTTTTCTATAGTAAATTATTCGAAAAATATTTTTTTACTATCGCAAGTTTTAATTGCGCCAGGGATTGCCTTTTCTACAGTAAATTTTTCAAAATATTAATTTTTTACTGTCGCAAATTTTAAATACGCTAGGGATTGCCATTTCTATAGTAAATTATTCAAAAAATAATTTTCAACTGTCGCAAATTTTAATTACGCCAGGGATTGCCTTTTCTATAGTAAATTTTGCAAAAAATAATTTTCAACTGTCGCAAATTTTAATTACGCCAGGGATTGCCTTTTCTATAGTAAATTATTCAAAAAATAATTTTATACGGTCGCAAATTTTAATTACGCCAGGGATTGCCTTTTCTATAGTAAATTGTGCAAAAAATAATTTTATACTGTCGCAAATTTTAATTGCGCCAGGGATTGCCTTTTCTATAGTAAATTATTCAAAAAATAATTTTCTACTGTCGCAAATTTTAAGTGCTCCAGGGATTGCCTTTTCTATAGTAAATTATTTAAAAAATAATTTTTTACTGTCGAAAAATTTAATTACGCCAGCGATTGCCTTTTCTATAGTAAATTATTCAAAAAATAATTTTATACTGTCGCAAATTTCAAATCCGCCAGGGATTGCCTTTTCTATAGTAAATTATTCAAAAAATAATTTTTTACTATCGCAAGTTTTAATTACGCCAGGGATTGCCTTTTCTACAGTAAATTTTGCAAAAAATAATTTTTTACTGTCGCAAATTTTAATTGCGCCAGCGATTGCCTTTTCTATAGTAAATTATTCAAAAAATAATTTTTTACTGTCGCAAATTTTAATTTCGCCAGGGATTGCCTTTTCTATAGTAAATTATTCAAAAAATAATTTTATACTGTCGCAAATTTTAATTACGCCAGGAATTGCCTTTTCTGTAGTAAATTATTCAAAAAATAATTTTCTACTGTCGCAAATTTTAATTACGCCAGGGATTGCCTTTTCTATAGTAAATTATTCAAAAAATAATTTTTTACTGTCGCGAATTTTAATTGCGCCAGGGATTGCCTTTTCTATAGTAAATTATTCAAAAAATAATTTTTTACTTTCGCAAATTTCAAATCCGCCAGGGATTGCCTTTTCTACAGTAAATTTTGCAAAAAATAATTTTTTACTGTTGCAAATTTTAATTGCGCCAGGGATTGCCTTTTCAATAGTAAATTATTCAAAAAATAATTTTATACTGTCGCAAATTTTAATTACGCCAGGGATTGCCTTTTCTATAGTAAATTATTCAAAAAATAATTTTCTACTGTCGCAAATTTTAATTACGCCAGGGATTGCCTTTTCTATAGTAAATTATTCAAAAAATAATTTTATACTGTCGCAAATTTTAATTACGCCAGGGATTGCCTTTTCTATAGTAAATTATTCAAAAAATAATTTTCAACTGTCGCAAATTTTAATTACGCCAGGGATTGCCTTTTCTATAGTAAATTATTCAAAAAATAATTTTCTACTGTCGCAAATTTTAATTACGCCAGGGATTGCCTTTTCTATAGTAAATTATTCAAAAAATTATTTTTTACTGTCGCAAATTTTAATTGCGCCAGGGATTGCCTTTTCTATAGTAAATTATTCAAAAAATAATTTTTTACTGTCGCAAATTTCAAACCCGACAGGGATTGCCTTTTCTACAGTAAATTTTGCAAAAAATAATTTTTTACTGTCGCAAATTTCAAATCCGCCAGGGATTGCCTTTTCTATAGTAAATTATTCAAAAAATAATTTTATACTGTCGCAAATTTTAAATACGCCAGGGATTGCCTTTTCTATAGTAAATTATTCAAAAAATAATTTTCAACTCTCGCAAATTTTAAATACGCCAGGGATTGCCTTTTCTATAGTAAATTATTCAAAAAATAATTTTTTACTGTCGCAAATTTTAATTACGCCAGGGATTGCCTTTTCTATAGTAAATTATTCAAAAAATAATTTTATACTGTCGCAAATTTTAATTACGCCAGGGATTGCCTTTTCTATAGTAAATTATTCAAAAAATAATTTTTTACTGTCGCAAATTTTAAATACGCCAGGGATTGCCTCTTCTATAGTAAATTATTCAAAAAATAATTTTCTACTGTCGCAAATTTTAATTACGCCAGGGATTGCCTTTTCTATAGTAAATTATTCAAAAAATAATTTTCTACTGTCGCAAATTGTAATTGCGCCAGGGATTGCCTTTACTATAGTAAATTATTCAAAAAATAATTTTTTACTGTCGCAAATTTTAATTACGCCAGGGATTCCCTTTTCTATAGTAAATTATTCAAAAAATAATTTTATACTGTCGCAAATTTTAATTACGCCAGGGATTGCCTTTTCTATAGTAAATTATTCAAAAAATAATTTTCAACTGTCGCAAATTTTAATTACGCCAGGGATTGCCTTTTCTATAGTAAATTATTCAAAAAATAATTTTTTACTGTCGCAAATTTGAATTGCGCCAGGGATTGTCTTTTCTATAGTAAATTATTCAAAAAATAATTTTCTACTGTCGCAAATTTTAAGTACGCCAGGGATTGCCTTTTCTATAGTAAATTATACAAAAAATAATTTTCTACTGTCGCAAATTTTAATTGCGCCAGGGATTGCCTTTTCTATAGTAAATTATTCAAAAAATAATTTTATACTGTTGCAAATTTTAATTACGCCAGGGATTGCCTTTTCTATAGTAAATTATTCAAAAAATAATTTTCAACTGTCGCAAATTTTAATTACGCCAGGGATTGCCTTTTCTATAGTAAATTATTCAAAAAATAATTTTTTCTGTCGCAAATTTTAATTGCGCCAGGGATTGCCTTTTCTATAGTAAATTATTCAAAAAATAATTTTTTACTGTCGCAAATTTCAAATCCGCCAGGGATTGCCTTTTCTACAGTAAATTTTTCAAAAAATAATTTTTTATTGTTGCAAAATTTAATTGCGCCAGGGATTGCCTTTTCAATAGTAAATTATTCAAAAAATAATTTTATACTGTCGCAAATTTTAATTACGCCAGGGATTGCCTTTTCTATAGTAAATTATTCAAAAAATAATTTTCTACTGTCGCAAATTTTAATTACGCCAGGGATTGCCTTTTCTATAGTAAATTATTCAAAAAATAATTTTATACTGTCGCAAATTTTAATTACGCCAGGGATTGCCTTTTCTATAGTAAATTATTCAAAAAATAATTTTCAACTGTCGCAAATTTTAATTACGCCAGGGATTGCCTTTTCTATAATAAATTATTCAAAAAATAATTTTCTACTGTCGCAAATTTTAATTACGCCAGGGATTGCCTTTTCTATAGTAAATTATTCAAAAAATTATTTTTTACTGTCGCAATTTTAATTGCGCCAGGGATTGCCTTTTCTATAGTAAATTATTCAAAAAATAATTTTTTACTGTCGCAAATTTCAAACCCGCCAGGGATTGCCTTTTCTACAGTAAATTTTGCAAAAAATAATTTTTTACTGTCGCAAATTTCAAATCCGCCAAGGATTGCCTTTTCTATAGTAAATTATTCAAAAAATAATTTTATACTGTCGCAAATTTTAAATACGCCAGGGGTTGCCTTTTCTATAGTAAATTATTCAAAAAATAATTTTCAACTCTCGCAAATTTTAAATACGCCAGGGATTGCCTTTTCTATAGTAAATTATTCAAAAAATAATTTTTTACTGTCGCAAATTTTAATTACGCCAGGGATTGCCTTTTCTATAGTAAATTATTCAAAAAATAATTTTATACTGTCGCAAATTTTAATTACGCCAGGGATTGCCTTTTCTATAGTAAATTATTCAAAAAATAATTTTTTACTGTCGCAAATTTTAAATACGCCAGGGATTGCCTCTTCTATAGTAAATTATTCAAAAAATAATTTTCTACTGTCGCAAATTTTAATTACGCCAGGGATTGCCTTTTCTATAGTAAATTATTCAAAAAATAATTTCTACTGTCGCAAATTGTAATTGCGCCAGGGATTGCCTTTTCTATAGTAAATTATTCAAAAAATAATTTTTTACTGTCGCAAATTTTAATTGCGCCAGGGATTGCCTTTTCTATAGTAAATTATTCAAAATATAATTTTCTACTGTCGCAAATTTTAAATACGCCAGGGATTGCCTTTTCTATAGCAAATTATACAAAAAATAATTTTCTACTGTCGCAAATTTTAATTGCGCCAGGGATTGCCTTTTCTATAGTAAATTATTCAAAAAATAATTTTATACTGTCGCAAATTTTAATTACGCCAGGGATTGCCTTTTCTATAGTAAATTATTCAAAAAATAATTTTCAACTGTCGCAAATTTTAATTACGCCAGGGATTGCCTTTTCTATAGTAAATTATTCAAAAAATAATTTTTTACTGTCGCAAATTTTAAGTGCGCCAGGGATTGCCTTTTCTATAGTAAATTATTCAAAAAATAATTTTCTACTGTCGCAAATTTTAATTACGCCAGGGATTGCCTTTTCTATAGTAAATTATTCAAAAAATAATTTTTTACTGTCGCAAATTTTAAATATCCCTGGGATTGCCTTTTCTATAGTAAATTATTCAAAAAATTATTTTTTACTGTCGCAAATTTTAATTACGCCAGGGATTGCCTTTTCTATAGTAAATTATTCAAAAAATAATTTTATACTGTCGCAAATTTTAATTACGCCAGGGATTGCCTTTTCTATAGTAAATTATTCAAAAAATTATTTTCTACTGTCGCAAATTTTAATTACGCCAGGGATTGCCTTTTCTATAGTAAATTATTCAAAAAATAAATTTATACTGTCGCATATTTTAATTGCGCCAGGGATTGCCTTTTCTATAGTAAATTATTCAAAAAATAATTTTCTACTGTCGCAATTGTAATTGCGCCAGGGATTGCCTTTTCTATAGTAAATTATTCAAAAAATAATTTTTTACTGTCGCAAATTTTAATTACGCCAGGGATTGCCTTTTCTACAGTAAATTTTTCAAAATATTAATTTTTTACTGTCGCAAATTTTAAATACGCCAGGGATTGCCTTTTCTATAGTAAATTATTCAAAAAATAATTTTCTACTGTCGCAAATTTTAATTACGCCAGGGATTGCCTTTTCTATAGTAAATTATTCAAAAAATAATTTTTTACTCTCGCAAATTTTAATTACGCCAGGGATTGCCCTTTCTATAGTAAATTATTCAAAAAATAATTTTTCTACTGTCGCAACTTTTAATTACGCCAGGGATTGCCTTTTCTATAGTAAATTATTCAAAAAATAATTTTATACTGTCGCAAATTTTAATTACGCCAGGGATTGCCTTTTCTATAGTAAATTATTCAAAAAATAATTTTCAACTGTCGCAAATTTTAATTACGCCAGGGATTGCCTTTTCTATAGTAAATTATTCAAAAAATAATTTTCTACTGTCGCAAATTTTAATTACGCCAGGGAATGCCTTTTCTATAGTAAATTATTCAAAAAATAATTTTTTACTGTCGCAAATTTTAATTGCGCCAGGGATTGCCTTTTCTATAGTAAATTATTCAAAAAATAATTTTTTACTGTCGCAAATTTCAAATCCGCCAGGGATTGCCTTTTCTACAGTAAATTTTGCAAAAATAATTTTTTACTGTCGCAAATTTCAAATCCGCCAGGGATTGCCTTTTCTATAGTAAATTATTCAAAAAATAATTTTATACTGTCGCAAATTTTAAATACGCCAGGGATTGCCTTTTCTATAGTAAATAATTCAAAAAATAATTTTCAACTGTCGCAAATTTTAAATACGCCAGGGATTGCCTTTTCTATAGTAAATTATTCAAAAAATAATTTTTTACTGTCGCAAATTTTAATTACGCCAGGGATTGCCTTTTCTATAGTAAATTATTCAAAAAATAATTTTATACTGTCGCAAATTTTAATTACGTCAGGGATTGCCTTTTCTACAGTAAATTATTCAAAAAATAATTTTTTACTGTCGCAAATTTTAAATACGCCAGGGATTGCCTCTTCTATAGTAAATTATTCAAAAAATAATTTTCTACTGTCGCAAATTTTAATTACGCCAGGGATTGCCTTTTCTATAGTAAATAATTCAAAAAATTATTTTTTACTGTCGCAAATTTTAATTGCGCCAGGGATTGCCTTTTCTATAGTAAATTATTCAAAAAATATTTTTTTACTGTCGCAAATTTCAAACCCGCCAGGGATTGCCTTTTCTACAGTAAATTTTGCAAAAAATAATTTTTTACTGTCGCAAATTTCAAATCCGCCAGGGATTGCCTTTTCTATAGTAAATTATTCAAAAAATAATTTTCTACTGTCGCAAATTTTAATTACGCCAGGGATTGCCTTTTCTATAGTAAATTATTCAAAAAACAATTTTATACTGTCGCAAATTTTAATTACGCCAGGGATTGCCTTTTCTATAGTAAATTATTCAAAAAATAATTTTCAACTGTCGCAAATTTTAATTACGCCAGGGATTGCCTTTTCTATAGTAAATTATTCAAAAAATAATTTTCTACTGTCGCAAATTTTAATTACGCCAGGGATTGCCTTTTCTATAGTAAATTATTCAAAAAATAATTTTTTACTGTCGCAAATTTTAATTGCGCCAGGGATTGCCTTTTCTATAGTAAATTATTCAAAAAATAATTTTTTACTGTCGCAAATTTCAAATCCGCCAGGGATTGCCTTTTCTACAGTAAATTTTTCAAAAAATAATTTTTTACTGTCGCAAATTTCAAATCCGCCAGGGATTGCCTTTTCTATAGTAAATTATTCAAAAAATAATTTTATACTGTCGCAAATTTTAAATACGCCAGGGATTGCCTTTTCTATAGTAAATTATTCAAAAAATAATTTTCAACTGTCGCAAATTTTAAATACGCCAGGGATTGCCTTTTCTATAGTAAATTATTCAAAAAATAATTTTTTACTGTCGCAAATTTTAACTACGCCAGGGATTGCCTTTTCTATAGTAAATTATTCAAAAAATAATTTTATACTGTCGCAAATTTTAATTACGCCAGGGATTGCCTTTTCTATAGTAAATTATTCAAAAAATAATTTTTTACTGTCGCAAATTTTAAATACGCCAGGGATTGCCTCTTCTATAGTAAATTATTCAAAAAATAATTTTCTACTGTCGCAAATTTTAGTTACGCCAGGGATTGCCTTTTCTATAGTAAATTATTCAAAAAATTATTTTTTACTGTCGCAAATTTTAATTGCGCCAGGGATTGCCTTTTCTATAGTAAATTATTCAAAAAATAATTTTTTACTGTCGCAAATTTCAAACCCGCCAGGGATTGCCTTTTCTACAGTAAATTTTGCAAAAATAATTTTTTACTGTCGCAAATTTCAAATCCGCCAGGGATTGCCTTTTCTATAGTAAATTATTCAAAAAATAATTTTATACTGTCGCAAATTTTAAATACGCCAGGGATTGCCTTTTCTATAGTAAATTATCCAAAAAATAATTTTCAACTCTCGCAAATTTTAAATACGCCAGGGATTGCCTTTTCTATAGTAAATTATTCAAAAAATAATTTTTTACTGTCGCAAATTTTAATTACGCCAGGGATTGCCTTTTCTATAGTAAATTATTCAAAAAATAATTTTATACTGTCGCAAATTTTAATTACGCCAGGGATTGCCTTTTCTATAGTAAATTATTCAAAAAATAATTTTTTACTGTCGCAAATTTTAAATACGCCAGGGATTGCCTCTTCTATAGTAAATTATTCAAAAAATAATTTTCTACTGTCGCAAATTTTAATTACGCCAGGGATTGCCTTTTCTATAGTAAATTATTCAAAAAATAATTTTCTACTGTCGCAAATTGTAATTGCGCCAGGGATTGCCTTTTCTATAGTAAATTATTCAAAAAATAATTTTTTACTGTCGCAAATTTTAATTACGCCAGGGATTGCCTTTTCTATAGTAAATTATTCAAAAAATAATTTTATACTGTCGCAAATTTTAATTACGCCAGGGATTGCCTTTTCTATAGTAAATTACTCAAAAAATAATTTTCAACTGTCGCAAATTTTAATTACGCCAGGGATTGCCTTTTCTATAGTAAATTATTCAAAAAATAATTTTTTACTGTCGCCAATTTTAATTGCGCCAGGGATTGCCTTTTCTATAGTAAATTATTCAAAAAATAATTTTCTACTGTCGCAAATTTTAAGTACGCCAGGGATTGCCTTTTCTATAGTAAATTATACAAAAAATAATTTTCTACTGTCGCAAATTTTAATTGCGCAAGGGATTGCCTTTTCTATAGTAAATTATTCAAAAAATAATTTTATACTGTCGTAAATTTTAATTACGCCAGGGATTGCCTTTTCTATAGTAAATTATTCAAAAAATAATTTTCAACTGTCGCAAATTTTAATTACGCCAGGGATTGCCTTTTCTATAGTAAATTATTCAAAAAATAATTTTATACTGTCGCAAATTTTAATTACGCCAGGGATTGCCTTTTCTATAGTAAATTATTCAAAAAATAATTTTTTACTGTCGCAAATTTTAAATACGCCAGGGATTGCCTCTTCTATAGTAAATTATTCAAAAAATAATTTTCTACTGTCGCAAATTTTAATTACGCCAGGGATTGCCTTTTCTATAGTAAATTATTCAAAAAATAATTTTCTACTGTCGCAAATTGTAATTGCGCCAGGGATTGCCTTTTCTATAGTAAATTATTCAAAAAATAATTTTTTACTGTCGCAAATTTTAAATACGCCAGGGATTGCCTTTTCTATAGTAAATTATTCAAAAAATAATTTTTTACTGTCGCAAATTTTAATTACGCCAGGGATTGCCTTTTCTATAGTAAATTATTCAAAAAATAATTTTTTACTGTCGCAAATTTTAATTACGCCAGGGATTGCCTTTTCTATAGTAAATTATTCAAAAAATAATTTGATACTGTCGCAAATTTTAATTACGCCAGGGATTGCCTTTTCTATAGTAAATTATTCAAAAAATAATTTTTTACTGTCGCAAATTTTAAATACGCCAGGGATTGCCTCTTCTATAGTAAATTATTCAAAAAATAATTTTCTATTGTCGCAAATTTTAATTACGCCAGGGATTGCCTTTTCTATAGTAAATTATTCAAAAAATAATTTTCTACTGTCGCAAATTGTAACTGCGCCAGGGATTGCCTTTTCTATAGTAAATTATTCAAAAAATAATTTTTTACTGTCGCAAATTTTAAATACGCCAGGGATTGCCTTTTCTATAGTAAATTATTCAAAAAATATTTTTTTACTGTCGCAAATTTTAATTACGCCAGGGATTGCCTTTTCTATAGTAAATTATTCAAAAAATAATTTTATACTGTCGCAAATTTTAATTACGTCAGGGATTGCCTTTTCTATAGTAAATTATTCAAAAAATAATATTTTACTGTCGCAAATTTTAAATACGCCAGGGATTGCCTCTTCTATAGTAAATTATTCAAAAAATAATTTTCTACTGTCGCAAATTTTAATTACGCCAGGGATTGCCTTTTCTATAGTAAATTATTCAAAAAATTATTTTTTACTGTCGCAAATTTTAATTGCGCCAGGGATTGCCTTTTCTATAGTAAATTATTCAAAAAATATTTTTTTACTGTCGCAAATTTTAATTACGCCAGGGATTGCCTTTTCTATAGTAAATTATTCAAAAAATAATTTTATACTGTCGCAAATTTTAATTACGTCAGGGATTGCCTTTTCTATAGTAAATTATTCAAAAAATAATATTTTACTGTCGCAAATTTTAAATACGCCAGGGATTGCCTCTTCTATAGTAAATTATTCAAAAAATAATTTTCTACTGTCGCAAATTTTAATTACGCCAGGGATTGCCTTTTCTATAGTAAATTATTCAAAAAATTATTTTTTACTGTCGCAAATTTTAATTGCGCCAGGGATTGCCTTTTCTATAGTAAATTATTCAAAAAATAATTTTTTACTGTCGCAAATTTCAAACCCGCCAGGGATTGCCTTTTCTACAGTAAATTTTGCAAAAAATAATTTTTTACTGTCGCAAATTTCAAATCCGCCAGGGATTGCCTTTTCTATAGTAAATTATTCAAAAAATAATTTTCTACTGTCGCAAATTTTAATTACGCCAGGGATTGCCTTTTCTATAGTAAATTATTCAAAAAATAATTTTATACTGTCGCAAATTTTAATTACGCCAGGGATTGCCTTTTCTATAGTAAATTATTCAAAAAATAATTTTCAACTGTCGCAAATTTTAATTACGCCAGGGATTGCCTTTTCTATAGTAAATTATTCAAAAAATAATTTTCTACTGTCGCAAATTTTAATTACGCCAGGGATTGCCTTTTCTATAGTAAATTATTCAAAAAATTATTTTTTACTGTCGCAAATTTTAATTGCGCCAGGGATTGCCTTTTCTATAGTAAATTATTCAAAAAATAATTTTTTACTGTCGCAAATTTCAAACCCGCCAGGGATTGCCTTTTCTACAGTAAATTTTGCAAAAATAATTTTTTACTGTCGCAAATTTCAAATCCGCCAGGGATTGCCTTTTCTATAGTAAATTATTCAAAAAATAATTTTATACTGTCGCAAATTTTAAATACGCCAGGGATTGCCTTTTCTATAGTAAATTATTCAAAAAATAATTTTCAACTCTCGCAAATTTTAAATACGCCAGGGATTGCCTTTTCTATAGTAAATTATTCAAAAAATAATTTTTTACTGTCGCAAATTTTAATTACGCCAGGGATTGCCTTTTCTATAGTAAATTATTCAAAAAATAATTTTATACTGTCGCAAATTTTAATTACGCCAGGGATTGCCTTTTCTATAGTAAATTATTCAAAAAATAATTTTTTACTGTCGCAAATTTTAAATACGCCAGGGATTGCCTCTTCTATAGTAAATTATTCAAAAAATAATTTTCTACTGTCGCAAATTTTAATTACGCCAGGGATTGCCTTTTCTATAGTAAATTATTCAAAAAATAATTTTCTACTGTCGCAAATTGTAATTGCGCCAGGGATTGCCTTTTCTATAGTAAATTATTCAAAAAATAATTTTTTACTGTCGCAAATTTTAATTACGCCAGGGATTGCCTTTTCTATAGTAAATTATTCAAAAAATAATTTTATACTGTCGCAAATTTTAATTACCCCAGGGATTGCCTTTTCTATAGTAAATTATTCAAAAAATAATTTTCAACTGTCGCAAATTTTAATTACGCCAGGGATTGCCTTTTCTATAGTAAATTATTCAAAAAATAATTTTTTACTGTCGCCAATTTTAATTGCGCCAGGGATTGCCTTTTCTATAGTAAATTATTCAAAAAATAATTTTCTACTGTCGCAAATTTTAAATACGCCAGGGATTGCCTTTTCTATAGTAAATTATACAAAAAATAATTTTCTACTGTCGCAAATTTTAATTGCGCCAGGGATTGCCTTTTCTATAGTAAATTATTCAAAAAATAATTTTATACTGTCGTAAATTTTAATTACGCCAGGGATTGCCTTTTCTATAGTAAATTATTCAAAAAATAATTTTCAACTGTCGCAAATTTTAATTACGCCAGGGTTTGCCTTTTCTATAGTAAATTATTCAAAAAATAATTTTTTACTGTCGCAAATCTTAATTGCGCCAGGGATTGCCTTTTCTATAGTAAATTATTCAAAAAATTATTTTCTACTGTCGCAAATTTTAAATATCCCAGGGATTGCCTTTTCTATAGTAAATTATTCAAAAAATAATTTTTTACTGTCGCAAATTTTAAGTGCGCCAGGGATTGCCTTTTCTATAGTAAATTATTCAAAAAATTATTTTCTACTGTCGCAAATTTTAATTACGCCAGGGATTGCCTTTTCTATAGTAAATTATTCAAAAAATAATGTTTTACTGTCGCAAATTTTAAATATCCCAGGGATTGCCTTTTCTATAGTAAATTATTCAAAAAATAATTTTTTACTGTCGCAAATTTTAATTACGCCAGGGATTGCCTTTTCTATAGTAAATTATTCAAAAAATAATTTTATACTGTCGCAAATTTTAATTACGCCAGGGATTGCCTTTTCTATAGTAAATTATTCAAAAAATTATTTTCTACTGTCGCAAATTTTAATTACGCCAGGGATTGCCTTTTCTATAGTAAATTATTCAAAAAATAATTTTATACTGTCGCATATTTTAATTGCGCCAGGGATTGCCTTTTCTATAGTAAATTATTCAAAAAATAATTTTCTACTGTCGCAAGTTGTAATTGCGCCAGGGATTGCCTTTTCTATAGTAAATTATTCAAAAAATAATTTTTTACTGTCGCAAATTTTAATTACGCCAGGGATTGCCTTTTCTACAGTAAATTTTTCAAAATATTAATTTTTTACTGTCGCAAATTTTAAATACGCCAGGGATTGCCTTTCCTATAGTAAATTATTCAAAAAATAATTTTCTACTGTCGCAAATTTTAATTACGCCAGGGATTGCCTTTTCTATAGTAAATTATTCAAAAAATAATTTTTTACTCTCGCAAATTTTAATTACGCCAGGGATTGCCTTTTCTATAGTAAATTATTCAAAAAATAATTTTCTACTGTCGCAAATTTTAATTACGCCAGGGATTGCCTTTTCTATAGTAAATTATTCAAAAAATAATTTTATACTGTCGCAAATTTTAATTACGCCAGGGATTGCCTTTTCTATAGTAAATTATTCAAAAAATAATTTTCAACTGTCGCAAATTTTAATTAAGCCAGGGATTGCCTTTTCTATAGTAAATTATTCAAAAAATAATTTTATACTGTCGTAAATTTTAATTACGCCAGGGATTGCCTTTTCTATAGTAAATTATTCAAAAAATAATTTTCAACTGTCGCAAATTTTAAATACGCCAGGGATTGCCTTTTCTATAGTAAATTATTCAAAAAATAATTTTTTACTGTCGCAAATTTTAAATACGCCAGGGATTGCCTTTTCTATAGTAAATTATTTAAAAAATAATTTTATACTGTCGCAAATTTTAATTACGCCAGGGATTGCCTTTTCTATAGTAAATTATTCAAAAAATAATTTTTTACTGTCGCAAATTTTAAATACGCCAGGGATTGCCTCTTCTATAGTAAATTATTCAAAAAATAATTTTCTACTGTCGCAAATTTTAATTACGCCAGGGATTGCCTTTTCTATAGTAAATTATTCAAAAAATTATTTTTTACTGTCGCAAATTTTAATTACGCCAGGGATTGCCTTTTCTATAGTAAATTATTCAAAAAATAATTTTATACTGTCGCATATTTTAATTGCGCCAGGGATTGCCTTTTCTATAGTAAATTATTCAAAAAATTATTTTCTACTGTCGCAAATTTTAAATATCCCAGGGATTGCCTTTTCTATAGTAAATTATTCAAAAAATAATTTTTTACTGTCGCAAATTTTAAGTGCGCCAGGGATTGCCTTTTCTATAGTAAATTATTCAAAAAATTATTTTCTACTGTCGCAAATTTTAATTACGCCAGGGATTGCCTTTTCTATAGTAAATTATTCAAAAAATAATGTTTTACTGTCGCAAATTTTAAATATCCCAGGGATTGCCTTTTCTATAGTAAATTATTCAAAAAATAATTTTTTACTGTCGCAAATTTTAATTACGCCAGGGATTGCCTTTTCTATAGTAAATTATTCAAAAAATAATTTTCTACTGTCGCAAATTTTAATTGCGCCAGGGATTGCCTTTTCTATAGTAAATTATTCAAAAAATAATTTTATACTGTCGTAAATTTTAATTACGCCAGGGATTGCCTTTTCTATAGTAAATTATTCAAAAAATAATTTTCAACTGTCGCAAATTTTAATTACGCCAGGGTTTGCCTTTTCTATAGTAAATTATTCAAAAAATAATTTTTTACTGTCGCAAATCTTAATTGCGCCAGGGATTGCCTTTTCTATAGTAAATTATTCAAAAAATTATTTTCTACTGTCGCAAATTTTAAATATCCCAGGGATTGCCTTTTCTATAGTAAATTATTCAAAAAATAATTTTTTACTGTCGCAAATTTTAAGTGCGCCAGGGATTGCCTTTTCTATAGTAAATTATTCAAAAAATTATTTTCTACTGTCGCAAATTTTAATTACGCCAGGGATTGCCTTTTCTATAGTAAATTATTCAAAAAATAATGTTTTACTGTCGCAAATTTTAAATATCCCAGGGATTGCCTTTTCTATAGTAAATTATTCAAAAAATAATTTTTTACTGTCGCAAATTTTAATTACGCCAGGGATTGCCTTTTCTATAGTAAATTATTCAAAAAATAATTTTATACTGTCGCAAATTTTAATTACGCCAGGGATTGCCTTTTCTATAGTAAATTATTCAAAAAATTATTTTCTACTGTCGCAAATTTTAATTACGCCAGGGATTGCCTTTTCTATAGTAAATTATTCAAAAAATAATTTTATACTGTCGCATATTTTAATTGCGCCAGGGATTGCCTTTTCTATAGTAAATTATTCAAAAAATAATTTTCTACTGTCGCAAGTTGTAATTGCGCCAGGGATTGCCTTTTCTATAGTAAATTATTCAAAAAATAATTTTTTACTGTCGCAAATTTTAATTACGCCAGGGATTGCCTTTTCTACAGTAAATTTTTCAAAATATTAATTTTTTACTGTCGCAAATTTTAAATACGCCAGGGATTGCCTTTCCTATAGTAAATTATTCAAAAAATAATTTTCTACTGTCGCAAATTTTAATTACGCCAGGGATTGCCTTTTCTATAGTAAATTATTCAAAAAATAATTTTTTACTCTCGCAAATTTTAATTACGCCAGGGATTGCCTTTTCTATAGTAAATTATTCAAAAAATAATTTTCTACTGTCGCAAATTTTAATTACGCCAGGGATTGCCTTTTCTATAGTAAATTATTCAAAAAATAATTTTATACTGTCGCAAATTTTAATTACGCCAGGGATTGCCTTTTCTATAGTAAATTATTCAAAAAATAATTTTCAACTGTCGCAAATTTTAATTAAGCCAGGGATTGCCTTTTCTATAGTAAATTATTCAAAAAATAATTTTATACTGTCGTAAATTTTAATTACGCCAGGGATTGCCTTTTCTATAGTAAATTATTCAAAAAATAATTTTCAACTGTCGCAAATTTTAAATACGCCAGGGATTGCCTTTTCTATAGTAAATTATTCAAAAAATAATTTTTTACTGTCGCAAATTTTAAATACGCCAGGGATTGCCTTTTCTATAGTAAATTATTTAAAAAATAATTTTATACTGTCGCAAATTTTAATTACGCCAGGGATTGCCTTTTCTATAGTAAATTATTCAAAAAATAATTTTTTACTGTCGCAAATTTTAAATACGCCAGGGATTGCCTCTTCTATAGTAAATTATTCAAAAAATAATTTTCTACTGTCGCAAATTTTAATTACGCCAGGGATTGCCTTTTCTATAGTAAATTATTCAAAAAATTATTTTTTACTGTCGCAAATTTTAATTACGCCAGGGATTGCCTTTTCTATAGTAAATTATTCAAAAAATAATTTTATACTGTCGCAAATTTTAAGTACGCCAGGGATTGCCTTTTCTATAGTAAATTATACAAAAAATAATTTTCTACTGTCGCAAATTTTAATTACGCCAGGGATTGCCTTTTCTATAGTAAATTATTCAAAAAATAATTTTATACTGTCGCAAATTTTAAATACGCCAGGGATTGCCTTTTCTATAGTAAATTATTCAAAAAATAATTTTCTACTGTCGCAAATTTTAAACACGCCAGCGATTGCCTTTTCTATAGTAAATTATTCAAAAAATTATTTTCAACTGTCGCAAATTTTAATTACGCCAGGGTTTGCCTTTTCTATAGTAAATTATTCAAAAAATAATTTTATACTGTCGTAAATTTTAATTACGCCAGGAATTGCCTTTTCTATAGTAAATTATTCAAAAAATAATTTTCAACTGTCGCAAATTTTAATTACGCCAGGGTTTGCCTTTTCTATAGTAAATTATTCAAAAAATAATTTTTTACTGTCGCAAATCTTAATTCCGCCAGGGATTGCCTTTTCTATAGTAAATTATTCAAAAAATTATTTTCTACTGTCGCAAATTTTAAATATCCCAGGGATTGCCTTTTCTATAGTAAATTATTCAAAAAATAATTTTTTACTGTCGCAAATTTTAAGTGCGCCAGGGATTGCCTTTTCTATAGTAAATTATTCAAAAAATTATTTTCTACTGTCGCAAATTTTAATTACGCCAGGGATTGCCTTTTCTATAGTAAATTATTCAAAAAATAATTTTTTACTGTCGCAAATTTTAAATATCCCAGGGATTGCCTTTTCTATAGTAAATTATTCAAAAAATAATTTTTTACTGTCGCAAATTTTAATTACGCCAGGGATTGCCTTTTCTATAGTAAATTATTCAAAAAATAATTTTATACTGTCGCAAATTTTAATTACGCCAGGGATTGCCTTTTCTATAGTAAATTATTCAAACAATTATTTTCTACTGTCGCAAATTTTAATTACGCCAGGGATTGCCTTTTCTATAGTAAATTATTCAAAAAATAATTTTATACTGTCGCATATTTTAATTGCGCCAGGGATTGCCTTTTCTATAGTAAATTATTCAAAAAATAATTTTCTACTGTCGCAAATTGTAATTGCGCCAGGGATTGCCTTTTCTATAGTAAATTATTCAAAAAATAATTTTTTACTGTCGCAAATTTTAATTACGCCAGGGATTGCCTTTTCTACAGTAAATTTTTCAAAATATTAATTTTTTACTGTCGCAAATTTTAAATACGCCAGGGATTGCCTTTTCTATAGTAAATTATTCAAAAAATAATTTTCTACTGTCGCAAATTTTAATTACGCCAGGGATTGCCTTTTCTATAGTAAATTATTCAAAAAATAATTTTTTACTCTCGCAAATTTTAATTACGCCAGGGATTGCCTTTTCTATAGTAAATTATTCAAAAAATAATTTTCTACTGTCGCAAATTTTAATTACGCCAGGGATTGCCTTTTCTATAGTAAATTATTCAAAAAATAATTTTATACTGTCGCAAATTTTAATTACGCCAGGGATTGCCTTTTCTATAGTAAATTATTCAAAAAATAATTTTCAACTGTCGCAAATTTTAATTACGCCAGGGATTGCCTTTTCTATAGTAAATTATTCAAAAAATAATTTTCTACTGTCGCAAATTTTAATTACGCCAGGGATTGCCTTTTCTATAGTAAATTATTCAAAAAATAATTTTTTACTGTCGCAAATTTTAATTGCGCCAGGGATTGCCTTTTCTATAGTAAATTATTCAAAAAATAATTTTTTACTGTCGCAAATTTCAAATCCGCCAGGGATTGCCTTTTCTACAGTAAATTTTGCAAAAAATAATTTTTTACTGTCGCAAATTTCAAATCCGCCAGGGATTGCCTTTTCTATAGTAAATTATTCAAAAAATAATTTTATACTGTCGCAAATTTTAAATACGCCAGGGATTGCCTTTTCTATAGTAAATTATTCAAAAAATAATTTTCAACTGTCGCAAATTTTAAATACGCCAGGGATTGCCTTTTCTATAGTAAATTATTCAAAAAATAATTTTTTACTGTCGCAAATTTTAATTACGCCAGGGATTGCCTTTTCTATAGTAAATTATTCAAAAAATAATTTTATACTGTCGCAAATTTTAATTACGCCAGGGATTGCCTTTTCTATAGTAAATTATTCAAAAAATAATTTTTTACTGTCGCAAATTTTAAATACGCCAGGGATTGCCTCTTCTATAGTAAATTATTCAAAAAATAATTTTCTACTGTCGCAAATTTTAATTACGCCAGGGATTGCCTTTTCTATAGTAAATTTTTCAAAAAATAATTTTCTACTGTCGCAAATTGTAATTGCGCCAGGGATTGCCTTTTCTATAGTAAATTATTCAAAAAAGAATTTTTTACTGTCGCAAATTTTAAATATCACAGGGATTGCCTTTTCTATAGTAAATTATTCAAAAAATAATTTTATACTGTCGCAAATTTTAATTACGGCAGGGATTGCCTTTTCTATAGTAAATTTTGCAAAAAATAATTTTATACTGTCGCAAATTTTAATTGCGCCGGGGATTGCCTTTTCTATAGTAAATTATTCAAAAAATAATTTTTTTACTATCGCAAGTTTTAATTGCGCCAGGAATTGCCTTTTCTACAGTAAATTTTTCAAAATATTAATTTTTTACTTTCGCAAATTTTAAATACGCCAGGGATTGCCTTTTCTATAGTAAATTATTCAAAAAATAATTTTATATTGTCGCAAATTTTAATTACGCCAGGGATTGCCTTTTCTATAGTAAATTATTCAAAAATTAATTTTCTACTGTCGCAAATTTTAATTACGCCAGGGATTGCCTTTTCTATAGTAAATTATTCAAAAAATAATTTTATACTGTCGCAAATTTTAATTACGCCAGGGATTGCCTTTTCTATAGTAAATTATTCAAAAAATAATTTTTTACTATCGCAAGTTTTAATTGCGCCAGGGATTGCCTTTTCTACAGTAAATTTTTCAAAATATTAATTTTTTACTGTCGCAAATTTTAAAAACGCCAGGGATTGCCTTTTCTATAGTAAATTATTCAAAAAATAATTTTTTACTGTCGCAAATTTTAATTACGCCAGGGATTGCCTTTTCTATAGTAAATTATTCAAAAAATAATTTTATACTGTCGCAAATTTTAATTACGCCAGGGATTGCCTTTTCTATAGTAAATTATTCAAAAAATAATTTTCAACTGTCGCAAATTTTAATTACGCCAGGGATTGCCTTTTCTATAGTAAATTATTCAAAAAATAATTTTTTACTGTCGCAAATTTTAATTGCGCCAGGGTTTGCCTTTTCTATAGTAAATTATTCAAAAAATAATTTTCTACTGTCGCAAATTTTAAGTACGCCAGGGATTGCCTTTTCTATAGTAAATTATTCAAAAAATAATTTTCTATTGTCGCAAATTTTAATTGCGCCAGGGATTGCCTTTTCTATAGTAAATTATTCAAAAAATAATTTTCAACTGTCGGAAATTTTAATTACGCCAGGGATTGCCTTTTCTATAGTAAATTATTCAAAAAATAATTTTATACTGTCGAAAATTTTAATTACGCCAGGGATTGCCTTTTCTATAGTAAATTATTCAAAAAATAATTTTCTACTGTCGCAAATTTTAATTACGCCAGGGATTGCCTTTTCTATAGTAAATTATTCAAAAAATAATTTTATACTGTCGCAAATTTTAATTACGCCAGGGATTGCCTTTTCTATAGTAAATTATTCAAAAAATAATTTTTTTACTATCGCAAGTTTTAATTGCGCCAGGAATTGCCTTTTCTACAGTAAATTTTTCAAAATATTAATTTTTTACTGTCGCAAATTTTAAATACGCCAGGGATTGCCTTTTCTATAGTAAATTATTCAAAAAATAATTTTCAACTGTTGCAAATTTTAATTACGCCAGGGATTGCCTTTTCTATAGTAAATTTTGCAAAAAATAATTTTCAACTGTCGCAAATTTTAATTGCGCCAGGGATTGCCTTTTCTATAGTAAATTATTCAAAAAATAATTTTTTACTGTCGCAAATTTTAATTACGCCAGGGATTGCCTTTTCGATAGTAAATTATGCAAAAAAGAATTTTTTACTGTCGCAAATTTTAAATATCACAGGGATTGCCTTTTCTATAGTAAATTATTCAAAAAATAATTTTATACTGTCGCAAATTTTAATTACGGCAGGGATTGCCTTTTCTATAGTAAATTTTGCAAAAAATAATTTTATACTGTCGCAAATTTTAATTGCGCCAGGGATTGCCTTTTCTATAGTAAATTATTCAAAAAATAATTTTTTTACTATCGCAAGTTTTAATTGCGCCAGGAATTGCCTTTTCTACAGTAAATTTTTCAAAATATTAATTTTTTACTGTCGCAAATTTTAAATACGCCAGGGATTGCCTTTTCTATAGTAAATTATTCAAAAAATAATTTTCAACTGTTGCAAATTTTAATTACGCCAGGGATTGCCTTTTCTATAGTAAATTTTGCAAAAAATAATTTTCAACTGTCGCAAATTTTAATTGCGCCAGGGATTGCCTTTTCTATAGTAAATTATTCAAAAAATAATTTTTTACTGTCGCAAATTTTAATTACGCCAGGGATTGCCTTTTCTATAGTAAATTATTCAAAAAATAATTTTATACTGTCGCAAATTTTAATTACGCCAGTGATTGCCTTTTCTATAGTAAATTATTCAAAAAATAATTTTTTACTGTCGCAAATTTTAAATACGCCAGGGATTGCCTCTTCTATAGTATATTATTCAAAAAATAATTTTCTACTGTCGCAAATTTTAATTACGCCAGGGATTGCATTTTCTATAGTAAATTTTTCAAAAAATAATTTTCTACTGTCGCAAATTGTAATTGCGTCAGGGATTGCCTTTTCTATAGTAAATTATTCAAAAAATAATTTTCAACTGTCGCAAATTTTAATTAAGCCAGGGATTGCCTTTTCTATAGTAAATTATTCAAAAAATAATTTTTTACTGTCGCAAATTTTAATTGCGCCAGGGATTGCCTTTTCTATAGTAAATTATTCAAAAAATAATTTTCTACTGTCGCAAATTTTAAGTACGCCAGGGATTGCCTTTTCTATAGTAAATTATTCAAAAAATAATTTCCTATTGTCGCAAATTTTAATTGCGCCAGGGATTGCCTTTTCTATAGTAAATTATTCAAAAAATAATTTTCAACTGTCGCAAATTTTAATTACGCCAGGGATTGCCTTTTCTATAGTAAATTATTCAAAAAATAATTTTATATTGTCGCAAATTTTAATTACGCCAGGGATTGCCTTTTCTATAGTAAATTATTCAAAAATTAATTTTCTACTGTCGCAAATTTTAATTACGCCAGGGATTGCCTTTTCTATAGTAAATTATTCAAAAAATAATTTTATACTGTCGCAAATTTTAATTACGCCAGGGATTGCCTGTTCTATAGTAAATTATTCAAAAAATAATTTTTTACTATCGCAAGTTTTAATTGCGCCAGGGATTGCCTTTTCTACAGTAAATTTTTCAAAATATTAATTTTTTACTGTCGCAAATTTTAAAAACGCCAGGGATTGCCTTTTCTATAGTAAATTATTCAAAAAATAATTTTTTACTGTCGCAAATTTTAATTACGCCAGGGATTGCCTTTTCTATAGTAAATTATTCAAAAAATAATTTTATACTGTCGCAAATTTTAATTACGCCAGGGATTGCCTTTTCTATAGTAAATTATTCAAAAAATAATTTTCAACTGTCGCAAATTTTAATTACGCCAGGGATTGCCTTTTCTATAGTAAATTATTCAAAAAATAATTTTTTACTGTCGCAAATTTTAATTGCGCCAGGGTTTGCCTTTTCTATAGTAAATTATTCAAAAAATAATTTTCTACTGTCGCAAATTTTAAGTACGCCAGGGATTGCCTTTTCTATAGTAAATTATTCAAAAAATAATTTTCTATTGTCGCAAATTTTAATTGCGCCAGGGATTGCCTTTTCTATAGTAAATTATTCAAAAAATAATTTTCAACTGTCGCAAATTTTAATTACGCCAGGGATTGCCTTTTCTATAGTAAATTATTCAAAAAATAATTTTATACTGTCGAAAATTTTAATTACGCCAGGGATTGCCTTTTCTATAGTAAATTATTCAAAAAATAATTTTCTACTGTCGCAAATTTTAATTACGCCAGGGATTGCCTTTTCTATAGTAAATTATTCAAAAAATAATTTTTTACTATCGCAAGTTTTAATTGCGCCAAGGATTGCCTTTTCTACAGTAAATTTTTCAAAATATTAATTTTTTACTGTCGCAAATTTTAAAAACGCCAGGGATTGCCTTTTCTATAGTAAATTATTCAAAAAATAATTTTTTACTGTCGCAAATTTTAGCTACGCCAGGGATTGCCTTTTCTATAGTAAATTATTCAAAAAATAATTTTATACTGTCGCAAATTTTAATTACGCCAGGGATTGCCTTTTCTATAGTAAATTATTCAAAAAATAATTTTCAACTGTCGCAAATTTTAATTACGCCAGGGATTGCCTTTTCTATAGTAAATTATTCAAAAAATAATTTTTTACTGTCGCAAATTTTAATTGCGCCAGGGTTTGCCTTTTCTATAGTAAATTATTCAAAAAATAATTTTCTACTGTCGCAAATTTTAAGTACGCCAGGGATTGCCTTTTCTATAGTAAATTATTCAAAAAATAATTTTCTATTGTCGCAAATTTTAATTGCGCCAGGGATTGCCTTTTCTATAGTAAATTATTCAAAAAATAATTTTCAACTGTCGGAAATTTTAATTACGCCAGGGATTGCCTTTTCTATAGTAAATTATTCAAAAAATAATTTTATACTGTCGAAAATTTTAATTACGCGAGGGATTGCCTTTTCTATAGTAAATTATTCAAAAAATAATTTTCTACTGTCGCAAATTTTAATTACGCCAGGGATTGCCTTTTCTATAGTAAATTATTCAAAAAATAATTTTATACTGTCGCAAATTTTAATTACGCCAGGGATTGCCTTTTCTATAGTAAATTATTCAAAAAATAATTTTTTTACTATCGCAAGATTTAATTGCGCCAGGAATTGCCTTTTCTACAGTAAATTTTTCAAAATATTAATTTTTTACTGTCGCAAATTTTAAATACGCCAGGGATTGCCTTTTCTACAGTAAATTATTCAAAAAATAATTTTCAACTGTTGCAAATTTTAATTACGCCAGGGATTGCCTTTTCTATAGTAAATTTTGCAAAAAATAATTTTCAACTGTCGCAAATTTTAATTGCGCCAGGGATTGCCTTTTCTATAGTAAATTATTCAAAAACTAATTTTTTACTGTCGCAAATTTTAATTACGCCAGGGATTGCCTTTTCGATAGTAAATTATGCAAAAAAGAATTTTTTACTGTCGCAAATTTTAAATATCACAGGGATTGCCTTTTCTATAGTAAATTATTCAAAAAATAATTTTATACTGTCGCAAATTTTAATTACGGCAGGGATTGCCTTATCTATAGTAAATTTTGCAAAAAATAATTTTATACTGTCGCAAATTTTAATTGCGCCAGGGATTGCCTTTTCTATAGTAAATTATTCAAAAAATAATTTTCTACTGTCGCAAATTTTAAGTGCGCCAGGGATTGCCTTTTCTATAGTAAATTATTCAAAAAATAATTTTTTACTGTCGAAAATTTTAATTACGCCAGGGATTGCCTTTTCTATAGTAAATTATTCAAAAAATAATTTTATACTGTCGCAAATTTCAAATCCGCCAGGGATTGCCTTTTCTTTAGTAAATTATTCAAAAAATAATTTTTTACTATCGCAAGTTTTAATTACGCCAGGGATTGCCTTTTCTATAGTAAATTTTGCAAAAAATAATTTTTTACTGTCGCAAATTTTAATTGCGCCAGGGATTGCCTTTTCTATAGTAAATTATTCAAAAAATAATTTTTTACTGTCGCAAATTTTAATTACGCCAAGGATTGCCTTTTCTATAGTAAATTATTCAAAAAATAATTTTATACTGTCGCAAATTTTAATTATGCCAGGGATTGCCTTTTCTATAGTAAATTATTCAAAAAATAATTTTTTACTATCGCAAGTTTTAATTGCGCCAGGGATTGCCTTTTCTACAGTAAATTTTTCAAAATATTAATTTTTTACTGTCGCAAATTTTAAATACGACAGGGATTGCCTTTTCTATAGTAAATTTTGCAAAAAATAATTTTCAACTGTCGCAAATTTTAATTGCGCCAGGGATTGCCTTTTCTATAGTAAATTATTCAAAAAATAATTTTTTACTGTCGCAAATTTTAATTACGCCAGGGATTACCTTTTCTATAGTAAATTATTCAAAAAAGAATTTTTTACTGTCGCAAATTTTAAATATCCCAGGGATTGCCTTTTCTATAGTAAAATATTCAAAAAATAATTTTATACTGTCGCAAATTTTAATTACGCCAGGGATTGCCTTTTCTATAGTAAATTTTGCAAAAAATAATTTTATACTGTCGCAAATTTTAATTGCGCCAGGGATTGCCTTTTCTATAGTAAATTATTCAAAAAATAATTTTCTACTGTCGCAAATTTTAAGTGCTCCAGGGATTGCCCTTTCTATAGTAAATTATTCAAAAAATAATTGTTTTCTGTCGAAAATTTTAATTACGCCAGCGATTGCCTTTTCTATAGTAAATTATTCAAAAAATAATTTTATACTGTCGCAAATTTCAAATCCGCCAGGGATTGCCTTTTCTATAGTAAATTATTCAAAAAATAATTTTTTACTATCGCAAAATTTTAATTACGCCAGGGATTGCCTTTTCTACAGTAAATTTTGCAAAAAATAATTTTTTACTGTCGCAAATTTTAATTGCGCCAGCGAATGCCTTTTCTATAGTAAATTATTCAAAAAATAATTTTTTACTGTCGCAAATTTTAATTACGCCAGGGATTGCCTTTTCTATAGTAAATTATTCAAAAAATAATTTTATACTGTCGCAAATTTTAATTACGCCAGGGATTGCCTTTTCTATAGTAAATTATTAAAAAAATAATTTTCTACTGTCGCAAATTTTAATTACGCCAGGGATTGCTTTTCTATAGTAAATTATTCAAAAAATATTTTTTTACTGTCGCAAATTTTAATTGCGCCAGGGATTGCCCTTTCTATAGTAAATTATTCAAAAAATAATTTTTTACTGTCGCAAATTTCAAATCCGCCAGGGATTGCCTTTTCTACAGTAAATCTTGCAAAAAATAATTTTTTAATGTTGCAAATTTTAATTGCGCCAGGGATTGCCTTTTTTATAGTAAATTATTCAAAAAATAATTTTATACTGTCGCAAATTTTAATTACGCCAGGGATTGCCTTTTCTATAGTAAATTATTCAAAAAATTATTTTCTACTGTCGCAAATTTTAATTACGCCAGGGATTGCCTTTTCTATAGTAAATTATTCAAAAAATAATTTTATACTGTCGCAAATTTTAATTGCGCCAGGGATTGCCTTTCCTATAGTAAATTATTCAAAAAATAATTTTCTACTGTCGCAAATTGTAATTGCGCCAGGGATTGCCTTTTCTATAGTAAATTATTCAAAAAATAATTTTTTACTGTCGCAAATTTTAATTACGCCAGGGATTGCCTTTTCTACAGTAAATTTTTCAAAATATTAATTTTTTACTGTCGCAAATTTTAAATACGCCAGGGATTGCCTTTTCTATAGTAAATTATTCAAAAAATAATTTTCTACTGTCGCAAATTTTAATTACGCCAAGGATTGCCTTTTCTATAGTAAATTATTCAAAAAATAATTTTTTACTTTCGCAAATTTTAATTACGCCAGGGATTGCCTTTTCTATAGTAAATTATTCAAAAAATAATTTTCTACTGTCGCAAATTTTAATTACGCCAGGGATTGCCTTTTCTATAGTAAATTATTCAAAAAATAATTTTATACTGTCGCAAATTTTAATTACGCCAGGGATTGCCTTTTCTATAGTAAATTATTCAAAAAATAATTTTCAACTGTCGCAAATTTTAATTACGCCAGGGATTGCCTTTTCTATAGTAAATTATTCAAAAAATAATTTTCTACTGTCGCAAATTTTAATTACGCCAGGGATTGCCTTTTCTATAGTAAATTATTCAAAAAATAATTTTTTACTGTCGCAAATTTTAATTGCGCCAGGGATTGCCTTTCCTATAGTAAATTATTCAAAAAATAATTTTTTACTGTCGCAAATTTCAAATCCGCCAGGGATTGCTTTTCTACAGTAAATTTTGCAAAAAATAATTTTTTACTGTCGCAAATTTCAAATCCGCCAGGGATTGCCTTTTCTATAGTAAATTATTCAAAAAATAATTTTATACTGTCGCAAATTTTAAATACGCCAGGGATTGCCTTTTCTATAGTAAATTATTCAAAAAATAATTTTCAACTGTCGGAAATTTTAAATACGCCAGGGATTGCCTTTTCTATAGTAAATTATTCAAAAAATAATTTTCTACTGTCGCAAATTTTAATTACGCCAGGGATTGCCTTTTCTATAGTAAATTTTTCAAAAAATAATTTTATACTGTCGCAAATTTTAATTACGCCAGGGATTGCCTTTTCTATAGTAAATTATTCAAAAAATAATTTTTTACTGTCGCAAATTTTAAATACGCCAGGGATTGCCTCTTCCATAGTAAATTATTCAAAAAATAATTTTCTACTGTCGCAAATTTTAATTACGCCAGGGATTGCCTTTTCTATAGTAAATTATTCAAAAAATAATTTTCTACTGTCGCAAATTGTAATTGCGCCAGGGATTGCCTTTTCTATAGTAAATTATTCAAAAAAAAATTTTTTACTGTCGCAAATTTTAATTACGCAGGGGATTGCCTTTTCTATAGTAAATTATTCAAAAAATAATTTTATAATGTCGCAAATTTTAATTACGCCAGGGATTGCCTTTTCTATAGTAAATTATTCAAAAAATAATTTTCTACTGTCGCAAATTGTAATTGCGCCAGGGATTGCCTTTTCTATAGTAAATTATTCAAAAAATAATTTTTTACTGTCGCAAATTTTAATTACGCCAGGGATTGCCTTTTCTACAGTAAATTTTTCAAAATATTAATTTTTTACTGTCGCAAATTTTAAATACGCCAGGGATTGCCTTTTCTATAGTAAATTATTCAAAAAATAATTTTCTACTGTCGCAAATTTTAATTACGCCAGGGATTGCCTTTTCTATAGTAAATTATTCAAAAAATAATTTTTTACTCTCGCAAATTTTAATTACGCCAGGGATTGCCTTTTCTATAGTAAATTATTCAAAAAATAATTTTCTACTGTCGCAAATTTTAATTACGCCAGGGATTGCATTTTCTATAGTAAATTATTCAAAAAATAATTTTATACTGTCGCAAATTTTAATTACGCCAGGGATTGCCTTTTCTATAGTAAATTATTCAAAAAATAATTTTCAACTGTCGCAAATTTTAATTACGCCAGGGATTGTCTTTTCTATAGTAAATTATTCAAAAAATAATTTTCTATTGTCGCAAATTTTAATTACGCCAGGGATTGCCTTTTCTATAGTAAATTATTCAAAAAATAATTTTTTACTGTCGCAAATTTTAATTGCGCCAGGGATTGCCTTTTCTATAGTAAATTATTCAAAAAATAATTTTTTACTGTCGCAAATTTCAAATCCGCCAGGGATTGCCTTTTCTACAGTAAATTTTGCAAAAAATAATTTTTAACTGTCGCAAATTTCAAATCCGCCAGGGATTGCCTTTTCTATAGTAAATTATTCAAAAAATAATTTTATACTGTCGCAAATATTAAATACGCCAGGGATTGCCTTTTCTATAGTAAATTATTCAAAAAATAATTTTCAACTGTCGCAAATTTTAAATACGCCAGGGATTGCCTTTTCTATAGTAAATTATTCAAAAAATAATTTTTTACTGTCGCAAATTTTAATTACGCCAGGGATTGCCTTTTCTATAGTAAATTATTCAAAAAATAATTTTATACTGTCGCAAATTTTAATTACGCCAGGGATTGCCTTTTCTATAGTAAATTATTCAAAAAATAATTTTTTACTGTCGCAAATTTTAAATACGCCAGGGATTGCCTCTTCTATAATAATTTATTCAAAAAATAATTTTCTATTGTCGCAAATTTTAATTGCGCCAGGGATTGCCTTTTCTATAGTAAATTATTCAGAAAATAATTTTATACTGTCGCAAATTTTAATTACGCCAGGGATTGCCTTTTCTATAGTAAATTATTCAAAAACTAATTTTCAACTGTCGCAAATTTTACTTGCGCCAGGGATTGCCTTTTCTATAGTAAATTATTCAAAAAATAATTTTTTACTGTCGCAAATCTTAATTGCGCCAGGGATTGCCTTTTCTATAGTAAATTATTCAAAAAATAATTTTCTACTGTCGCAAATTTTAAATATCCCAGGGATTGCCTTTTCTATAGTAAATTATTCAAAAAATAATTTTTTACTGTCGCAAATTTTAAGTGCGCCAGGGATTGCTTTTCTATAGTAAATTATTCAAAAAATAATTTTCTACTGTCGCAAATTTTAATTACGCCAGGGATTGCCTTTTCTATAGTAAATTATTCAAAAAATAATTTTATACTGTCGCAAATTTTAAATACGCCAGGGATTGCCTTTTCTATAGTAAATTATTCAAAAAATAATTTTCTACTGTCGCAAATTTTAAATACGCCAGCGATTGCCTTTTCTATAGTAAATTATTCAAAAAATTATTTTCAACTGTCGCAAATTTTAATTACGCCAGGGATTGCCTTTTCTATAATAAATTATTCAAAAAATAATTTTATACTGTCGCAAATTTTAATTACGCCAGGGATTGCCTTTTCTATAGTAAATTATTCAAAAAATAATTTTCTATTTTCGCAAATTTTAATTGCGCCAGGGATTGCCTTTTCTATAGTAAATTATTCAGAAAATAATTTTATACTGTCGCAAATTTTAATTACGCCAGGGATTGCCTTTTCTATAGTAAATTATTCAAAAAATAATTTTCAACTGTCGCAAATTTTACTTGCGCCAGGGATTGCCTTTTCTATAGTAAATTATTCAAAAAATAATTTTTTACTGTCGCAAATCTTAATTGCGCCAGGGATTGCCTTTTCTATAGTAAATTATTCAAAAAATAATTTTCTACTGTCGCAAATTTTAAATATCCCAGGGATTGCCTTTTCTATAGTAAATTATTCAAAAAATAATTTTTTACTGTCGCAAATTTTAAGTGCGCCAGGGATTGCTTTTCTATAGTAAATTATTCAAAAAATAATTTTCTACTGTCGCAAATTTTAATTACGCCAGGGATTGCCTTTTCTATAGTAAATTATTCAAAAAATAATTTTATACTGTCGCAAATTTTAAATACGCCAGGGATTGCCTTTTCTATAGTAAATTATTCAAAAAATAATTTTCTACTGTCGCAAATTTTAAACACGCCAGCGATTGCCTTTTCTATAGTAAATTATTCAAAAAATTATTTTCAACTGTCGCAAATTTTAACTACGCCAGGGATTGCCTTTTCTATAATAAATTATTCAAAAAATAATTTTATACTGTCGCAAATTTTAATTACGCCAGGGATTGCCTTTTCTATAGTAAATTATTCAAAAAATTATGTTCTACTGTCGCAAATTTTAATTACGCCAGGGATTGCCTTTTCTATAGTAAATTATTCAAAAAATAATTTTATACTGTCGCAAATTTTAATTACGCCAGGCATTGCCTTTTCTATAGTAAATTTTGCAAAAAATAATTTTCAACTGTCGCAAATTTTAATTGCGCCAGGGATTGCCTTTTCTATAGTAAATTATTCAAAAAATAATTTTTTACTGTCGCAAATTTTAATTACGCCAGGGATTGCCTTTTCTATAGAAAATTATTCAAAAAATAATTTTTTACTGTCGCAAATTTTAAATATCCCAGGGATTGCCTTTTCTATAGTAAATTATTCAAAAAATAATTGTATACTGTCGCAAATTTTAATTACGCCAGGGATTGCCTTTTCTATAGTAAATTTTGCAAAAAATAATTTTATACTGTCGCAAATTTTAATTGCGCCAGGGATTGCCTTTTCTATAGTAAATTATTCAAAAAATAATTTTCTACTGTCGCAAATTGTAATTGCGCCAGGGATTGCCTTTTCTATAGTAAATTATTCAAAAAATAATTTTTTACTGTCGCAAATTTTAATTACGCCAGGGATTGCCTTTTCTACAGTAAATTTTTCAAAATATTAATTTTTACTGTCGCAAATTTTAAATACGCCAGGGATTGCCTTTTCTATAGTAAATTATTCAAAAAATAATTTTCTACTGTCGCAAATTTTAATTACGCCAGGGATTGCCTTTTCTATAGTAAATTATTCAAAAAATAATTTTCAACTGTCGCAAATTTTAATTACGCCAGGGATTGCCTTTTCTATAGTAAATTATTCAAAAAATAATTTTTTACTGTCGCAAATTTTAATTACGCCAGGGATTGCCTTTTCTATAGTAAATTATTCAAAAAATAATTTTATACTGTCGCAAATTTTAATTACGCCAGGGATTGCCTTTTCTATAGTAAATTATTCAAAAAATAACTTTCTACTGTCGCAAATTTTAATTACGCCAGGGATTGCCTTTTCTATAGTAAATTATTCAAAAAATAATTTTATACTGTCGCAAATTTTAATTGCGCCAGGGATTGCCTTTTCTATAGTAAATTATTCAAAAAATAATTTTCTACTGTCGCAAACTGTAATTGCGCCAGGGATTGCCTTTTCTATAGTAAATTATTCAAAAAATAATTTTTTACTGTCGCAAATTTTAATTACGCCAGGGATTGCCTTTTCTACAGTAAATTTTTCAAAATATTAATTTTTTACTGTCGCAAATTTTAAATACGCCAGGGATTGCCTTTTCTATAGTAAATTATTCAGAAAATAATTTTCTACTGTCGCAAACTGTAATTGCGCCAGGGATTGCCTTTTCTATAGTAAATTATTCAAAAAATAATTTTTTACTGTCGCAAATTTTAATTACGCCAGGGATTGCCTTTTCTACAGTAAATTTTTCAAAATATTAATCTTTTACTGTCGCAAATTTTAAATACGCCAGGGATTGCCTTTTCTATAGTAAATTATTCAAAAAATAATTTTTAACTGTCGCAAATTTTAATTGCGCCAGGGATTGCCTTTTCTATAGTAAATTATTCAAAAAATAATTTTTTACTGTCGCAAATTTTAATTACGCCAGGGATTGCCTTTTCTATAGTAAATTATTCAAAAAATAATTTTCAACTGTCGCAAATTTTAATTACGCCAGGGATTGCCTTTTCTATAGTAAATTATACAAAAAATAATTTTCTACTGTCGCAAATTTTAATTACGCCAGGGACTGCCTTTTCAAAAAATAATTTTTTACTGTCGCAAATTTTAATTACGCCAGGGATTGCCTTTTCTATAGTAAATTATTCAAAAAATAATTTTCAACTGTCGCAAATTTTAATTGCGCCAGGGATTGCCTTTTCTATAGTAAATTATTCAAAAAATAATTTTTTACTGTCGCAAATTTTAATTACGCCAGGGATTGCCTTTTCTATAGTAAATTATTCAAAAAATAATTTTTTACTGTCGCAAATGTTAAATATCCCAGGGATTGCCTTTTCTATAGTAAATTATTCAAAAAATAATTTTATACTGTCGCAAATTTTAATTACGCCAGGGATTGCCTTTTCTATAGTAAATTATTCAAAAAATAATTTTCTACTGTCGCAAACTGTAATTGCGCCAGGGATTGCCTTTTCTATAGTAAATTATTCAAAAAATAATTTTTTACTGTCGCAAATTTTAATTACGCCAGGGATTGCCTTTTCTATAGTAAATTATTCAAAAAATAATTTTATACTGTCGCAAATTTTAAATACGCCAGGGATTGCCTTTTCTATAGTAAATTATTCAAAAAATAATTTTCTACTGTCGCAAATTTTAAATACGCCAGCGATTGCCTTTTCTATAGTAAATTATTCAAAAAATTATTTTCAACTGTCGCAAATTTTAATTACGCCAGGGATTGCCTTTTCTATAATAAATTATTCAAAAAATAATTTTATACTGTCGCAAATTTTAATTACGCCAGGGATTGCCTTTTCTATAGTAAATTATTCAAAAAATAATGTTCTATTTTCGCAAATTTTAATTGCGCCAGGGATTGCCTTTTCTATAGTAAATTATTCAGAAAATAATTTTATACTGTCGCAAATTTTAATTACGCCAGGGATTGCCTTTTCTATAGTAAATTATTCAAAAAATAATTTTCAACTGTCGCAAATTTTACTTGCGCCAGGGATTGCCTTTTCTATAGTAAATTATTCAAAAAATAATTTTTTACTGTCGCAAATCTTAATTGCGCCAGGGATTGCCTTTTCTATAGTAAATTATTCAAAAAATAATTTTCTACTGTCGCAAATTTTAAATATCCCAGGGATTGCCTTTTCTATAGTAAATTATTCAAAAAATAATTTTTTACTGTCGCAAATTTTAAGTGCGCCAGGGATTGCTTTTCTATAGTAAATTATTCAAAAAATAATTTTCTACTGTCGCAAATTTTAATTACGCCAGGGATTGCCTTTTCTATAGTAAATTATTCAAAAAATAATTGTATACTGTCGCAAATTTTAAATACGCCAGGGATTGCCTTTTCTATAGTAAATTATTCAAAAAATAATTTTCTACTGTCGCAAATTTTAAACACGCCAGCGATTGCCTTTTCTATAGTAAATTATTCAAAAAATTATTTTCAACTGTCGCAAATTTTAATTACGCCAGGGATTGCCTTTTCTATAATAAATTATTCAAAAAATAATTTTATACTGTCGCAAATTTTAATTACGCCAGGGATTGCCTTTTCTATAGTAAATTATTCAAAAAATTATGTTCTACTGTCGCAAATTTTAATTACGCCAGGGATTGCCTTTTCTATAGTAAATTATTCAAAAAATAATTTTATACTGTCGCAAATTTTAATTACGCCAGGCATTGCCTTTTCTATAGTAAATTTTGCAAAAAATAATTTTCAACTGTCGCAAATTTTAATTGCGCCAGGGATTGCCTTTTCTATAGTAAATTATTCAAAAAATAATTTTTTACTGTCGCAAATTTTAATTACGCCAGGGATTGCCTTTTCTATAGAAAATTATTCAAAAAATATTTTTTTACTGTCGCAAATTTTAAATATCCCAGGGATTGCCTTTTCTATAGTAAATTATTCAAAAAATAATTGTATACTGTCGCAAATTTTAATTACGCCAGGGATTGCCTTTTCTATAGTAAATTTTGCAAAAAATAATTTTATACTGTCGCAAATTTTAATTGCGCCAGGGATTGCCTTTTCTATAGTAAATTATTCAAAAAATAATTTTCTACTGTCGCAAATTGTAATTCCGCCAGGGATTGCCTTTTCTATAGTAAATTATTCAAAAAATAATTTTTTACTGTCGCAAATTTTAATTACGCCAGGGATTGCCTTTTCTACAGTAAATTTTTCAAAATATTAATTTTTTACTGTCGCAAATTTTAAATACGCCAGGGATTGCCTTTTCTATAGTAAATTATTCAAAAAATAATTTTCTACTGTCGCAAATTTTAATTACGCCAGGGATTGCCTTTTCTATAGTAAATTATTCAAAAAATAATTTTCAACTGTCGCAAATTTTAATTACGCCAGGGATTGCCTCTTCTATAGTAAATTATTCAAAAAATAATTTTTTACTGTCGCAAATTTTAATTACGCCAGGGATTGCCTTTTCTATAGTAAATTATTCAAAAAATAATTTTATACTGTCGCAAATTTTAATTACGCCAGGGATTGTCTTTTCTATAGTAAATTATTCAAAAAATAATTTTCTACTGTCGCAAATTTTAATTACGCCAGGGATTGCCTTTTCTATAGTAAATTATTCAAAAAATAATTTTATACTGTCGCAAATTTTAATTGCGCCAGGGATTGCCTTTTCTATAGTAAATTATTCAAAAAATAATTTTCTACTGTCGCAAACTGTAATTGCGCCAGGGATTGCCTTTTCTATAGTAAATTATTCAAAAAATAATTTTTTACTGTCGCAGATTTTAATTACGCCAGGGATTGCCTTTTCTACAGTAAATTTTTCAAAATATTAATTGTTTACTGTCGCAAATTTTAAATACGCCAGGGATTGCCTTTTCTATAGTAAATTATTCAGAAAATAATTTTCTACTGTCGCAAACTGTAATTGCGCCAGGGATTGCCTTTTCTATAGTAAATTATTCAAAAAATAATTTTTTACTGTCGCAAATTTTAATTACGCCAGGGATTGCCTTTTCTACAGTAAATTTTTCAAAATATTAATTTTTTACTGTCGCAAATTTTAAATACGCCAGGGATTGCCTTTTCTATAGTAAATTATTCAAAAAATAATTTTTAACTGTCGCAAATTTTAATTGCGCCAGGGATTGCCTTTTCTATAGTAAATTATTCAAAAAATAATTTTTTACTGTCGCAAATTTTAATTACGCCAGGGATTGCCTTTTCTATAGTAAATTATTCAAAAAATAATTTTCAACTGTCGCAAATTTTAATTACGCCAGGGATTGCCTTTTCTATAGTAAATTATACAAAAAATAATTTTCTACTGTCGCAAATTTTAATTACGCCAGGGACTGCCTTTTCAAAAAATAATTTTTTACTGTCGCAAATTTTAATTACGCCAGGGATTGCCTTTTCTATAGTAAATTATTCAAAAAATAATTTTCAACTGTCGCAAATTTTAATTGCGCCAGGGATTGCCTTTTCTATAGTAAATTATTCAAAAAATAATTTTTTACTGTCGCAAATTTTAATTACGCCAGGGATTGCCTTTTCTATAGTAAATTATTCAAAAAATAATTTTTTACTGTCGCAAATGTTAAATATCCCAGGGATTGCCTTTTCTATAGTAAATTATTCAAAAAATAATTTTATACTGTCGCAAATTTTAATTACGCCAGGGATTGCCTTTTCTATAGTAAATTATTCAAAAAATAATTTTCTACTGTCGCAAACTGTAATTGCGCCAGGGATTGCCTTTTCTATAGTAAATTATTCAAAAAATAATTTTTTACTGTCGCAAATTTTAATTACGCCAGGGATTGCCTTTTCTATAGTAAATTATTCAAAAAATAATTTTATACTGTCGCAAATTTTAATTACGCCAGGGATTGCCTTTTCTATAGTAAATTATTCAAAAAATAATTTTCTACTGTCGCAAATTTTAATTACGCCAGGGATTGCCTTTTCTATAGTAAATTATTCAAAAAATAATTTTATACTGTCGCAAATTTTAATTGCGCCAGGGATTGCCTTTTCTATAGTAAATTATTCAAAAAATAATTTTCTACTGTCGCAAACTGTAATTGCGCCAGGGATTGCCTTTTCTATAGTAAATTATTCAAAAAATAATTTTTTACTGTCGCAAAATTTAATTACGCCAGGGATTGCCTTTTCTACAGTAAATTTTTCAAAATATTAATTTTTTACTGTGGCAAATTTTAAATACGCCAGGGATTGCCTTTTCTATAGTAAATTATTCAAAAAATAATTTTCTACTGTCGCAAACTGTAATTGCGCCAGGGATTGCCTTTTCTATAGTAAATTATTCAAAAAATAATTTTTTACTGTCGCAAATTTTAATTACGCCAGGGATTGCCTTTTCTACAGTAAATTTTTCAAAATATTAGTTTTTTACTGTCGCGAATTTTAAATACGCCAGGGATTGCCTTTTCTATAGTAAATTATTCAAAAAATAATTTTATACTGTCGCAAATTTTAAATACGCCAGGGATTGCCTTTTCTAGAGTAAATTATTCAAAAAATAATTGTCAACTGTCGCAAATTTTAAATACGCCAGGGATTGCCTTTTCTATAGTAAATTATTCAAAAAATAATTTTCAACTGTCGCAAATTTTAATTGCGCCAGGGATTGCCTTTTTTATAGTAAATTATTCAAAAAATAATTTTTTACTGTCGCAAATTTTAATTACGCCAGGGATTGCCTTTTCTATAGTAAATTATTCAAAAAATAATTTTCAACTGTCGCAAATTCTAATTACGCCAGGGATTGCCTTTTCTATAGTAAATTATTCAAAAAATAATTTTCTACTGTCGCAAATTTTAATTACGCCAGGGACTGCCTTTTCAAAAAATAATTTTTTACTGTCGCAAATTTTAATTACGCCAGGGATTGCCTTTTCTATAGTAAATTATTCAAAAAATAATTTTCAACTGTCGCAAATTTTAATTGCGCCAGGGATTGCCTTTTCTATAGTAAATTATTCAAAAAATAATTTTTTACTGTCGCAAATTTTAATTACGCCAGGGATTGCCTTTTCTCTAGTAAATTATTCAAAAAATAATTTTTTACTGTCGCAAATGTTAAATATTCCAGGGATTGCCTTTTCTATAGTAAATTATTCAAAAAATAATTTTATACTGTCGCAAATTTTAATTACGCCAGGGATTGCCTTTTCTATAGTAAATTATTCAAAAAATAATTGTCAACTGTCGCAAATTTTAAATACGCCAGGGATTGCCTTTTCTATAGTAAATTATTCAAAAAATAATTTTCAACTGTCGCAAATTTTAATTGCGCCAGGGATTGCCTTTTCTATAGTAAATTATTCAAAAAATAATTTTTTACTGTCGCAAATTTTAATTACGCCAGGGATTGCCTTTTCTATAGTAAATTATTCAAAAAATAATTTTCAACTGTCGCAAATTTTAATTACGCCAGGGATTGCCTTTTCTATAGTAAATTATTCAAAAAATAATTTTCTACTGTCGCAAATTTTAATTACGCCAGGGACTGCCTTTTCAAAAAATAATTTTTTACTGTCGCAAATTTTAATTACGCCAGGGATTGCCTTTTCTATAGTAAATTATTCAAAAAATAATTTTCAACTGTCGCAAATTTTAATTGCGCCAGGGATTGCCTTTTCTATAGTAAATTATTCAAAAAATAATTTTTTACTGTCGCAAATTTTAATTACGCCAGGGATTGCCTTTTCTATAGTAAATTATTCAAAAAATAATTTTTTACTGTCGCAAAATTTAAATATCCCAGGGATTGCCTTTTCTATAGTAAATTATTCAAAAAATAATTTTATACTGTCGCAAATTTTAATTACGCCAGGGATTGCCTTTTCTATAGTAAATTTTGCAAAAAATAATTTTATACTGTCGCAAATTTTAATTGCGCCAGGGATTGCCTTTTCTATAGTAAATTATTCAAAAAATAATTTTCTACTGTCGCAAATTGTAATTGCGCCAGGGATTGCCTTTTCTATAGTAAATTATTCAAAAAATAATTTTTTACTGTCGCAAATTTTAATTACGCCAGGGATTGCCTTTTCTACAGTAAATTTTTCAAAATATTAATTTTTTACTGTCGCAATTTTTAAATACGCCAGGGATTGCCTTTTCTATAGTAAATTATTCAAAAAATAATTTTCTACTGTCGCAAATTTTAATTACGCCATGGATTGCCTTTTCTATAGTAAATTATTCAAAAAAAAATTTTCAACTGTCGCAAATTTTATTTACGCCAGGGATTGCCTTTTCTATAGTAAATTATTCAAAAAATAATTTTTTACTGTCGCAAATTTTAATTACGCCAGGGATTGCCTTTTCTATAGTAAATTATTCAAAAAATAATTTTATACTGTCGCAAATTTTAATTACGCCAGGGATTGCCTTTTCTATAGTAAATTATTCAAAAAATAATTTTCTACTGTCGCAAATTTTAATTACGCCAGGGATTGAATTTTCTACAGTAAATTATTCAAAAAATAATTTTTTACTGTCGCAAATTTTAATTGCGCCAGGGATTGCCTTTTCTATAGTAAATTGTTCAAAAAATAATTTTTTACTGTCGCAAATTTCAAATCCTCCAGGGATTGCCTTTTCTACAGTAAATTTTGCAAAAAATAATTTTTTACTGTTCCAAATTTTAATTGAGCCAGGGATTGCCTTTTCTACAGTAAATTATTCAAAAAATAATTTTATACTGTCGCAAATTTTAAATCCGCCAGGGATTGCCTTTTCTATAGTAAATTATTCAAAAAATAATTTTCTACTGTCGCAAATTTTAACTACGCCAGGGATTGCCTTTTCTATAGTAAATTATTCAAAAAATAATTTTATACTGTCGCAAATTTTAACTACGCCAGGGATTGCCTTTTCTATAGTAAATTATTCAAAAAATAATTCTCAACTGTCGCAAATTTTAATTACGCCAGGGATTGCCTTTTCTATAGTAAATTATTCAAAAAATAATTTTCTACTCTCGCAAATTTTAATTACGCCAGGGATTGCCTTTTCTATAGTAAATTATTCAAAAAATAATTTTTTACTGTCGCAAATTTTAATTGCGCCAGGGATTGCCTTTTCTATAGTAAATTATTCAAAAAATAATTTTAACTGTCGCAAATTTCAAACCCGCCAGGGATTGCCTTTTCTACAGTAAATTTTGCAAAAAATAATTTTTTACTGTCGCAAATTTCAAATCCGCCAGGGATTGCCTTTTCTACAGTAAATTATTCAAAAAATAATTTTATACTGTCGCAAATTTTAAATACGCCAGGGATTGCCTTTTCTATAGTAAATTATTCAAAAAATAATTTTCAACTGTCGCAAATTTTAAATACGCCAGGGATTGCCTTTTCTATAGTAAATTATTCAAAAAATAATTTTCAACTGTCGCAAATTTTAATTACGCCAGGGATTGCCTTTTCTATAGTAAATTATTCAAAAAATAGTTTTCAACTGTCGCAAATTTTAATTACGCCAGGGATTGCCTTTTCTATAGTAAATTATTCAAAAAATAATTTTCTACTGTCGCAAATTTTAATTACGCCAGGGATTGCCTTTTCTATAGTAAATTTTTCAAAAAATAATGTTTTACTGTCGCAAATTTTAATTACGCCAGGGATTGCCTTTTCTATAGTAAATTATTCAAAAAATAATTTTCAACTGTCGCAAATTTTAATTACGCCAGGGATTGCCTTTTCTATAGTAAATTATTCAAAAAATAATTTTCAACTGTCGCAAATTTTAATTACGCCAGGGATTGCCTTTTCTATAGTAAATTATTCAAAAAATAATTTTCAACTGTCGCAAATTTTAATTACGCCAGGGATTGCCTTTTCTATAGTAAATTATTCAAAAAATAATTTTATACTGTCGCAAATTTTAATTACGCCAGGGATTGCCTTTTCTATAGTAAATTATTCAAAAAATAATTTTATACTGTCGCAAATTTTAATTACGCCAGGGATTGCCTTTTCTATAGTAAATTATTCAAAAAATAATTTTTTACTGTCGCAAATTTTAAGTGCGCCAGGGATTGCCTTTTCTATAGTAAATTATTCAAAAAATAATTTTATACTGTCGCAAATTTTAATTACGCCAGGGATTGCCTTTTCTATAGTAAATTATTCAAAAAATAATTTTTTACTGTCGCAAATTTTAATTACGCCAGGGATTGCCTTTTCTATAGTAAATTATTCAAAAAATAATTTTATACTGTCGCAAATTTTAATTACGCCAGGAATTGCCTTTTCTATAGTAAATTATTCAAAAAATAATTTTCTACTGTCGCAAATTTTAATTACGCCAGGGATTGAATTTTCTACAGTAAATTATTCAAAAAATAATTTTTTACTGTCGCAAATTTTAATTGCGCCAGGGATTGCCTTTTCTATAGTAAATTATTCAAAAAATAATTTTTTACTGTCGCAAATTTCAAATCCTCCAGGGATTGCCTTTTCTACAGTAAATTTTGCAAAAAATAATTTTTTACTGTTGCAAATTTTAATTGAGCCAGGGATTGCCTTTTCTACAGTAAATTATTCAAAAAATAATTTTATACTGTCGCAAATTTTAAATCCGCCAGGGATTGCCTTTTCTATAGTAAATTATTCAAAAAATAATTTTCTACTGTCGCAAATTTTAACTACGCCAGGGATTGCCTTTTCTATAGTAAATTATTCAAAAAATAATTTTATACTGTCGCAAATTTTAACTACGCCAGGGATTGCCTTTTCTATAGTAAATTATTCAAAAAATAATTCTCAACTGTCGCAAATTTTAATTACGCCAGGGATTGCCTTTTCTATAGTAAATTATTCAAAAAATAATTTTCTACTGTCGCAAATTTTAATTACGCCAGGGATTGCCTTTTCTATAGTAAATTATTCAAAAAATAATTTTTTACTGTCGCAAATTTTAATTGCGCCAGGGATTGCCTTTTCTATAGTAAATTATTCAAAAAATAATTTTAACTGTCGCAAATTTCAAATCCGCCAGGGATTGCCTTTTCTACAGTAAATTTTGCAAAAAATAATTTTTTACTGTCGCAAATTTCAAATCCGCCAGGGATTGCCTTTTCTACAGTAAATTATTCAAAAAATAATTTTATACTGTCGCAAATTTTAAATACGCCAGGGATTGCCTTTTCTATAGTAAATTATTCAAAAAATAATTTTCAACTGTCGCAAATTTTAAATACGCCAGCGATTGCCTTTTCTATAGTAAATTATTCAAAAAATAGTTTTCAACTGTCGCAAATTTTAATTACGCCAGGGATTGCCTTTTCTATAGTAAATTATTCAAAAAATAATTTTCTACTGTCGCAAATTTTAATTACGCCAGGGATTGCCTTTTCTATAGTAAATTTTTCAAAAAATAATGTTTTACTGTCGCAAATTTTAATTACGCCAGGGATTGCCTTTTCTATAGTAAATTATTCAAAAAATAATTTTCAACTGTCGCAAATTTTAATTACGCCAGGGATTGCCTTTTCTATAGTAAATTATTCAAAAAATAATTTTCAACTGTCGCAAATTTTAATTACGCCAGGGATTGCCTTTTCTATAGTAAATTATTCAAAAAATAATTTTTTACTGTTGCAAATTTTAATTGAGCCAGGGATTGCCTTTTCTACAGTAAATTATTCAAAAAATAATTTTATACTGTCGCAAATTTTAAATCCGCCAGGGATTGCCTTTTCTATAGTAAATTATTCAAAAAATAATTTTCTACTGTCGCAAATTTTAACTACGCCAGGGATTGCCTTTTCTATAGTAAATTATTCAAAAAATAATTTTATACTGTCGCAAATTTTAACTACGCCAGGGATTGCCTTTTCTATAGTAAATTATTCAAAAAATAATTCTCAACTGTCGCAAATTTTAATTACGCCAGGGATTGCCTTTTCTATAGTAAATTATTCAAAAAATAATTTTCTACTGTCGCAAATTTTAATTACGCCAGGGATTGCCTTTTCTATAGTAAATTATTCAAAAAATAATTTTTTACTGTCGCAAATTTTAATTGCGCCAGGGATTGCCTTTTCTATAGTAAATTATTCAAAAAATAATTTTAACTGTCGCAAATTTCAAATCCGCCAGGGATTGCCTTTTCTACAGTAAATTTTGCAAAAAATAATTTTTTACTGTCGCAAATTTCAAATCCGCCAGGGATTGCCTTTTCTACAGTAAATTATTCAAAAAATAATTTTATACTGTCGCAAATTTTAAATACGCCAGGGATTGCCTTTTCTATAGAAAATTATTCAAAAAATAATTTTCAACTGTCGCAAATTTTAAATACGCCAGGGATTGCCTTTTCTATAGTAAATTATTCAAAAAATAATTTTCAACTGTCGCAAATTTTAATTGCGCCAGGGATTGCCTTTTCTATAGGAAATTATTCAAAAAATAATTTTTTTCTGTCGAAAATTTTAATTACGCCAGGGATTGCCTTTTCTATAGTAAATTATTCAAAAAATAGTTTTCAACTGTCGCAAATTTTAATTACGCCAGGGATTGCCTTTTCTATAGTAAATTATTCAAAAAATAATTTTCTACTGTCGCAAATTTTAATTACGCCAGGGATTGCCTTTTCTATAGTAAATTTTTCAAAAAATAATGTTTTACTTTCGCAAATTTTAATTACGCCAGGGATTGCCTTTTCTATAGTAAATTATTCAAAAAATAATTTTCAACTGTCGCAAATTTTAATTACGCCAGGGATTGCCTTTTCTATAGTAAATTATTCAAAAAATAATTTTCAACTGTCGCAAATTTTAATTACGCCAGGGATTGCCTTTTCTATAGTAAATTATTCAAAAAATAATTTTCAACTGTCGCAAATTTTAATTACGCCAGGGATTGCCTTTTCTATAGTAAATTATTCAAAAAATAATTTTATACTGTCGCAAATTTTAATTACGCCAGGGATTGCCTTTTCTATAGTAAATTATTCAAAAAATAATTTTATACTGTCGCAAATTTTAATTACGCCAGGGATTGCCTTTTCTATAGTAAATTATTCAAAAAATAATTTTTTACTGTCGCAAATTTTAAGTGCGCCAGGGATTGCCTTTCCTATAGTAAATTATTAAAAAATAATTTTATACTGTCGCAAATTTTAAATACGCCAGGGATTGCCTTTTCTATAGTAAATTATTCAAAAAATAATTATAACTGTCGCAAATTTTAAATACGCCAGGGATTGCCTTTTCTATAGTAAATTATTCAAAAAATAATTTTCAACTGTCGCAAATTTTAACTGCGCCAGGGATTGCCTTTTCTATAGTAAATTATTCAAAAAATAATTTTCAACTGTCGCAAATTTTAATTACGCCAGGGATTGCCTTTTCTATAGTAAATTATTCAAAAAATAATTTTATACTGTCGCAAATTTTAATTACGCCAGGGATTGCCTTTTCTATAGTAAATTAATCAAAAAATAATTTTATACTGTCGCAAATTTTAAGTGCGCCAGGGATTGCCTTTTCTCTAGTAAATTATTCAAAAAATAATTTTCAACTGTCGCAAATTTTAATTACGCCAGGGATTGCCTTTTCTATAGTAAATTATTCAAAAAATAATTTTCAACTGTCGCAAATTTTAATTACGCCAGGGATTGCGTTTTCTATAGTAAATTATTCAAAAAATAATTTTATACTGTCGCAAATTTTAATTACGCCAGGGATTGCCTTTTCTATAGTAAATTTTGCAAAAAATAATTTTATACTGTCGCAAATTTTAATTACGCCAGGGATTGCCTTTTCTATAGTAAATTATTCAAAAAATAATTTTCTACTGTCGCAAATTTTAATTACGCCAGGGATTGCCTTTTCTATAGTAAATTTTCCAAAAAAATAATTTTTTACTGTCGCAAATTTTAAATATCCCAGGGATTGCCTTTTCTATAGTAAATTATTCAAAAAATAATTGTCTACTGTCGCAAATTTTAATTACGCCTGGGATTGCCTTTTCTATAGTAAATTATTCAAAAAATAATTTTATACTGTCGCAAATTTTAATAACGCCAGGGATTGCCTTTTCTATAGTAAATTATTCAAAAAATAATTTTATACTGTCGCAAATTTTAATTACGCCAGGGATTGCCTTTTCTATAGTAAATTATTCAAAAAATAATTTTTTACTGTCGCAAATTTTAAGTGCGCCAGGGATTGCCTTTTCTATAGTAAATTATTCAAAAATAATTTTTTACTGTCGCAAATTTTAAATACGCCAGGGATTGCCTTTTCTATAGTAAATTATTCAAAAAATAATTTTCAACTGTCGCAAATTTTAATTACGCCAGGGATTGCCTTTTCTATAGTAAATTATTCAAAAAATAATTTTATACTGTCGCAAATTTTAATTACGCCAGGGATTGCCTTTTCTATAGTAAATTATTCAAAAAATAATTTTTTACTGTCGCAAATTTTAAGTGCGCCAGGGATTGCCTTTTCTATAGTAAATTATTCAAAAATAATTTTTTACTGTCGCAAATTTTAAATACGCCAGGGATTGCCTTTTCTATAGTAAATTATTCAAAAAATAATTTTCAACTCTCGCAAATTTTAATTACGCCAGGGATTGCCTTTTCTATAGTAAATTATTCAAAAAATAATTTTCTACTGTCGCAAATTTTAAATACGCCAGGGATTGCCTTTTCTATAGTAAATTATTCAAAAAATAATTTTCAACTCTCGCAAATTTTAATTGCGCCAGGGATTGCCTTTTCTATAGTAAATTATTCAAAATATAATTTTATACTGTCGCAAATTTTAATTAGGCCAGGGATTGCCTTTTCTATAGTAAATTATTCAAAAAATAATTTTATACTGTCGCAAATTTTAATTACGCCAGGGATTGCCTTTTCTATAGTAAATTATTCAAAAAATAATTTTTTACTGTCGCAAATTTTAAGTGCGCCAGGGATTGCCTTTTCTATAGTAAATTATTCAAAAATAATTTTTACTGTCGCAAATTTTAAATACGCCAGGGATTGCCTTTTCTATAGTAAATTATTCAAAAAATAATTTTCAACTGTCGCAAATTTTAATTACGCCAGGGATTGCCTTTTCTATAGTAAATTATTCAAAAAATAATTTTCTACTGTTGCAAATTTTAAATACGCCAGGGATTGCCTTTTCTATAGTAAATTATTCAAAAAATAATTTTCAACTCTCGCAAATTTTAATTGCGCCAGGGATTGCCTTTTCTATAGTAAATTATTCAAAAAATAATTTTCTACTGTCGCAAATTTTAATTACGCCAGGGATTGCCTTTTCTATAGTAAATTATTCAAAAAATAATTTTATACTGTCGCAAATTTTAATTACGCAAGGGATTGCCTTTTCTATAGTAAATTATTCAAAAAATAATTTTTTACTGTCGCAAATTTTAAGTGCGCCAGGGATTGCCTTTTCTATAGTAAATTATTCAAAAATAATTTTTTACTGTCGCAAATTTTAAATACGCCAGGGATTGCCTTTTCTATAGTAAATTATTCAAAAAATAATTTTCAACTGTCGCAAATTTTAATTACGCCAGGGATTGCCTTTTCTATAGTAAATTATTCAAAAAATAATTTTCTACTGTCGCAAATTTTAAATACGCCAGGGATTGCCTTTTCTATAGTAAATTATTCAAAAAATAATTTTCAACTCTCGCAAATTTTAATTGCGCCAGGGATTGCCTTTTCTATAGTAAATTATTCAAAATATAATTTTATACTGTCGCAAATTTTAATTAGGCCAGGGATTGCCTTTTCTATAGTAAATTATTCAAAAAATAATTTTTTACTGTCGCAAATTTTAAATACGCCAGGGATTGCCTTTTCTATAGTAAATTTCTCACAAATTAATTTTTTACTGTCGCAAATTTTAAATATCCCAGGGATTGCCTTTTCTATAGTAAATTATTCAAAAAATAATTTTATACTGTCGCAAATTTTAAATACGCCAGGGATTGCCTTTTCTATAGTAAATTATTCAAAAAATAATTTTCTACTGTTGCAAATTTTAAATATCCCAGGGATTGTCTTTTCTATAGTAAATTATTCAAAAAATAATTTTTTACTGTCGGAAATTTTAAGTGCGCCAGGGATTGCCTTTTCTATAGTAAATTATTCAAAAAATAATTTTCTACTGTCGCAAATTTTAAATACGCCAGGGATTGCCTTTTCTATAGTAAATTATTCAAAAAATAATTTTTTACTGTCGCAAGTTTTAAATATCCCAGGGATTACCTTTTCTATAGTAAATTTCTCACAAATTAATTTTTTACTGTCGCAAATTTTAAATACGCCAGGGATTGCCTTTTCAATAGTAAATTATTAAAAAAATAATTTTATACTGTCGCAAATATTAATTACGCCAGGGATTGCCTTTCTATAGTAAATTATTCAAAAAATAATTTTTTACTGTCGCAAATTTTAATTACGCCAGGGATTGCCTTTTCTATAGTAAATTATTCAAAAAATAATTTTCTACTGTCGCAAATTTTAATTACGCCAGGGATTGCCTTTTCTATAGTAAATTATTCAAAAAATAATTTTCTACTGTCGCAAATTTTAATTACGCCAGGGATTGCCTTTTCTATAGTAAATTATTCAAAAAATAATTTTCTACTGTCGCAAATTTTAATTACGCCAGGGATTGCCTTTTCTATAGTAAATTATTCAAAAAATAATTTTTTACTGTCGCAAATTTCAAATCCGCCAGGGATTGCCTTTTCTATAGTAAATTATTCAAAAAATAATTTTTTCCTGTCGCAAGTGTTAATTGCGCCAGGGATTGCCTTTTCTATAGTAAATTATTCAAAAAATAATTTTTTACTGTCGCAAATTTTAATTACGCCAGGGATTGCCTTTTCTATAGTAAATTATTCAAAAAATAATTTTCTACTGTCGCAAATTTTAATTACGCCAGGGATTGCCTTTTCTATAGTAAATTATTCAAAAAATAATTTTCTACTGTCGCAAATTTTAATTACGCCAGGGATTGCCTTTTCTATAGTAAATTATTCAAAAAATAATTTTTTACTGTCGCAAATTTCAAATCCGCCAGGGATTGCCTTTTCTATAGTAAATTATTCAAAAAATAATTTTTTCCTATCGCAAGTTTTAATTACGCCAGGGATTGCCTTTTCTATAGTAAATTATTCAAAAAATAATTTTTTACTGTCGCAAATTGTAATTGCGCCAGGGATTGCCTTTTCTATAGTAAATTATTCAAAAAATAATTTTCTACTGTCGCAAATTTTAAATACGCCAGGGATTGCCTTTTCTATAGTAAATTATTCAAAAAAATAATTTTTTACTGTCGCAAATTTTAAATATCCCAGGGATTGCCATTTCTATAGTAAATTATTCAAAAAATAATTGTCTACTGTCGCAAATTTTAATTACGCCAGGGATTGCCTTTTCTATAGTAAATTATTCAAAAAATAATTTTTTCCTATCGCAAGTTTTAATTACGCCAGGGATTGCCTTTTCTATAGTAAATTATTCAAAAAATAATTTTTTACTGTCGCAAATTGTAATTGCGCCAGGGATTGCCTTTTCTATAGTAAATTATTCAAAAAATAATTTTCTACTGTCGCAAATTTTAAATACGCCAGGGATTGCCTTTTCTATAGTAAATTATTCAAAAAATAATTTTCTACTGTCGCAAATTTTAATTACGCCAGGGATTGCCTTTTCTATAGTAAATTTCTCACAAATTAATTTTTTACTGTCCCAAATTTTAAATATCCCAGGGATTGCCTTTTCTATAGTAAATTATTCAAAAAATAATTTTTTACTGTCGCAAATTTTAAATACGCCAGGGATTGCCTTTTCTATAGTAAATTATTCAAAAAATAATTTTCTACTGTCGCAAATTTTAAATACGCCAGGGATTGCCTTTTCTATAGTAAATTATTCAAAAAATAATTTTTTACTGTCGCAAATTTTAAATATCCCAGGGATTGCCTTTTCTATAGTAAATTTCTCACAAATTAATTTTTTACTGTCGCAAATTTTAAATACGCCAGGGATTGCCTTTTCTATAGTAAATTATTCAAAAAGTAATTTTATACTGTCGCAAATTTTAATTACGCCAGGGATTGCCTTTTCTATAGTAAATTATTCAAAAAATAATTTTTTACTGTCGCAAATTTTAATTACGCCAGGGATTGCCTTTTCTATAGCAAATTATTCAAAAAATAATTTTTTACTGTCGCAAATTTTAAGTGCGCCAGGGATTGCCTTTTCTATAGTAAATTATTCAAAAAATAATTTTTTACTGTCGCAAATTTTAATTACGCCAGGGTTGCCTTTTCTATAGTAAATTATTCAAAAATTAATTTTATACTGTCGCAAATTTTAATTACGCCAGGGATTGCCTTTTCTATAGTAAATTATTCAAAAAATAATTTTCTACTGTCGCAAATTTTAAATATCCCAGGGATTGCCTTTTCTATAGTAAATTATTCAAAAAATAATTTTCTACTGTCGCAAATTTTAAATACGCCAAGGATTGCCTTTTCTATAGTAAATTATTCAAAAAATAATTTTTTACTGTCGCAAATTTTAAATATCCTAGGGATTGCCTTTTCTATAGTAAATTTCTCACAAATTAAGTTTTTACTGTCGCAAATTTTAAATACGCCTGGGATTGCCTTTTCTATAGTAAATTATTCAAAAAGTAATTGTATACTGTCGCAAATTTTAATTACGCCAGGGATTGCCTTTTCTATAGTAAATTATTCAAAAAATAATTTTTTACTGTCGCAAATTTTAATTACGCCAGGGATTGCCTTTTCTATAGTAAATTATTCAAAAAATAATTTTATACTGTCGCAAATTTTAATTACGCCAGGGATGGCCTTTTCTTTAGTAAATTATTCAAAAAATAATTTTCTACTGTCGCAAATTTTAATTACGCCAGGGATTGCCTTTTCTATAGTAAATTATTCAAAAAATAATTTTCTACTGTCGCAAATTTTAAATACGCCAGGGATTGCCTTTTCTATAGTAAATTATTCAAAAAATAATTTTTTACTGTCGCAAATTTTAAATATCCCAGGGATTGCCTTTTCTATAGTAAATTTCTCACAAATTAATTTTTTACTGTCGCAAATTTTAAATACGCCAGAGATTGCCTTTTCTATAGTAAATTATTCAAAAAGTAATTTTATACTGTCGCAAATTTTAATTACGCCAGAGATTGCCTTTTCTATAGTAAATTTCTCACAAATTAATTTTTTACTGTCGCAAATTTTAATTACGCCAGGGATTGCCTTTTCTATAATAAATTATTCAAAAAATAATTTTTTACTGTCGCAAATTATAAGTGCGCCAGGGATTGGCTTTTCTATAGTAAATTTTGCAAAAAATAATTTTTTACTGTCGCAAATTTTAAATACGCCAGGGATTGCCTTTTCTATAGTAAATTATTCAAAAAATAATTTTTTACTGTCGCAAATTTTAAATACGCCAGGGATTGCCTTTTCTATAGTAAATTATTCAAAAAATAATTTTCTATTGTCGCAAATTTTAATTACGCCAGGGATTGCCTTTTCTATAGTAAATTATTCAAAAAATAATTTTATACTCTCGCAAATTTTAAGTGCGCCAGGGATTGCCTTTTCTATAGTAAATTATTCAAAAAATTATTTTTTACTGTCGCAAATTTTAAGTGCGCCAGGGATTGGCTTTTCTATAGTAAATTTTGCAAAAAATAATTTTTTACTGTCGCAAATTTTAAATACGCCAGGGATTGCCTTTTCTATAGTAAATTATTCAAAAAATAATTTTCTATTGTCGCAAATTTTAATTACGCCAGGGATTGCCTTTTCTATAGTAAATTATTCAAAAAATAATTTTATACTCTCGCAAATTTTAAGTGCGCCAGGGATTGCCTTTTCTATAGTAAATTATTCAAAAAATAATTTTCTACTGTCGCAAATTTTAATTACGCCAGGGATTGCCTTTTCTATAGTAAATTTCTCACAAATTAATTTTTTACTGTCGCAAATTTTAATTACGCCAGGGATTGCCTTTTCTATAATAAATTATTCAAAAAATAATTTTTTACTGTCGCAAATTTTAAGTGCGCCAGGGATTGGCTTTTCTATAGTAAATTTTGCAAAAAATAATTTTTTACTATCGCAAGTTTTAATTACGCCAGGGATTGCCTTTTCTATATTAAATTATTCAAAAAATAATTTTTTACTGTCGCAAATTTCAAATCCGCCAGGGATTGCCTTTTCTATAGTAAATTTTGCAAAAAATAATTTTTTACTATCGCAAGTTTTAATTACGCCAGGGATTGCCTTTTCTATATTAAATTATTCAAAAAATAATTTTTTACTGTCGCAAATTTCAAATCCGCCAGGGATTGCCTTTTCTATAGTAAATTTTGCAAAAAATAATTTTTTACTATCGCAAGTTTTAATTACGCCAGGGATTGCCTCTTCTATAATAAATTATTCAAAAAATAATTTTTTACTGTCGCAAATTTTAAGTGCGCCAGGGATTGGCTTTTCTATAGTAAATTTTGCAAAAAATAATTTTTTACTATCGCAAGTGTTAATTACGCCAGGGATTCCCTTTTCTATAGTAAATTATTCAAAAAATAATTTTTTACTGTCGCAAATTTTAATTACGCCAGGGATTGCCTTTTCTATAGTAAATTTTGCAAAAAATAATTTTTTACTATCGCAAGTTTTAATTACGCCAGGGATTGCCTTTTCTATATTAAATTATTCAAAAAATAATTTTTTACTGTCGCAAATTTCAAATCCGCCAGGGATTGCCTTTTCTATAGTAAATTATTCAAAAAATAATTTTATACTGTCGCAAATTTTAATTACGCCAGGGATTGCCTTTTCTATAGTAAATTTCTCACAAATTAATTTTTTACTGTCGCAAATTTTAAGTGCGCCAGGGATTGCCTTTTCTATAGTAAATTATTCAAAAAATAATTTTTTACTGTCGCAAATTTTAATTGCGCCAGGGATTGCCTTTTCTATAGTAAATTATTCAAAAAATAATTTTTTACTGTCGCAAATTTTAATTGCGCCAGGGATTGCCTTTTCTATAGTAAATTATTCAAAAAATAATTTTCTATTGTCGCAAATTTTAATTACGCCAGGGATTGCCTTTTCTATAGTAAATTATTCAAAAAATAATTTTATACTCTCGCAAATTTTAAGTGCGCCAGGGATTGCCTTTTCTATAGTAAATTATTCAAAAAATAATTTTCTACTGTCGCAAATTTTAATTACGCCAGGGATTGCCTTTTCTATAGTAAATTTCTCACAAATTAATTTTTTACTGTCGCAAATTTTAATTACGCCAGGGATTGCCTTTTCTATAATAAATTATTCAAAAAATAATTTTTTACTGTCGCAAATTTTAAGTGCGCCAGGGATTGACTTTTCTATAGTAAATTTTGCAAAAAATAATTTTTTACTATCGCAAGTTTTAATTACGCCAGGGATTGCCTTTTCTATATTAAATTATTCAAAAAATAATTTTTTACTGTCGCAAATTTCAAATCCGCCAGGGATTGCCTTTTCTATAGTAAATTTTGCAAAAAATAATTTTTTACTATCGCAAGTTTTAATTACGCCAGGGATTGCCTTTTCTATATTAAATTATTCAAAAAATAATTTTTTACTGTCGCAAATTTCAAATCCGCCAGGGATTGCCTTTTCTATAGTAAATTTTGCAAAAAATAATTTTTTACTATCGCAAGTTTTAATTACGCCAGGGATTGCCTTTTCTATAATAAATTATTCAAAAAATAATTTTTTACTGTCGCAAATTTTAAGTGCGCCAGGGATTGGCTTTTCTATAGTAAATTTTGCAAAAAATAATTTTTTACTATCGCAAGTTTTAATTACGCCAGGGATTGCCTTTTCTATAGTAAATTATTCAAAAAATAATTTTTTACTGTCGCAAATTTTAATTACGCCAGGGATTGCCTTTTCTATAGTAAATTTTGCAAAAAATAATTTTTTACTATCGCAAGTTTTAATTACGCCAGGGATTGTCTTTTCTATATTAAATTATTCAAAAAATAATTTTTTACTGTCGCAAATTTCAAATCCGCCAGGGATTGCCTTTTCTATAGTAAATTATTCAAAAAATAATTTTATACTGTCGCAAATTTTAATTACGCCAGGGATTGCCTTTTCTATAGTAAATTTCTCACAAATTAATTTTTTACTGTCGCAAATTTTAAGTGCGCCAGGGATTGCCTTTTCTATAGTAAATTATTCAAAAAATAATTTTTTACTGTCGCAAATTTTAATTGCGCCAGGGATTGGCTTTTCTATGGTAAATTTTGCAAAAAATAATTTTTTACTGTCGCAAATTTTAAATACGCCAGGGATTGCCTTTTCTATAGTAAATTATTCAAAAAATAATTTTTTACTGTCGCAAATTTTAATTACGCCAGGGATTGCCTTTTCTATAGTAAATTTTGCAAAAAATAATTTTTTACTATCGCAAGTTTTAATTACGCCAGGGATTGCCTTTTCTATAGTAAATTATTCAAAAAATAATTTTTTACTGTCGCAAATTTCAAATCCGCCAGGGATTGCCTTTTCTATAGTAAATTATTCAAAAAATAATTTTATACTGTCGCAAATTTTAATTACGCCAGGGATTGCCTTTTCTATAGTAAATTATTCAAAAAATAATTCTATATTGTCGCAAATTTTAATAACGCCAGGGATTGCCCTTTCTATAGTAAATTATTCAAAAAATAATTTTCTACTGTCGCAAATTTTAAGTGCGCCAGGGATTGCCTTTTCTATAGTAAATTCTTCAAAAAATAATTTTTTACTGTCGCAAATTTTAACTACGCCAGGGATTGCCTTTTCTATAGTAAATTATTCAAAAAATAATTTTATACTGTCGCAAATTTTAATTACGCCAGGGATTGCCTTTTCTATAGTAAATTATTCAAAAAATAATTTTTTACTATCGCAAATTTTAATTACGCCAGGGATTGCCTTTTCTATAGTAAATTATTCAAAAAATAATTTTATACTGTCGCAAATTTCAAATCCGCCAGGTATTGCCTTTTCTATAGTAAATTTTGCAAAAAATAATTTTCTACTGTCGCAAATTTTAAGTGCGCCAGGGATTGCCTTTTCTATAGTAAATTATTCAAAAAATAATTTTTTACTGTCGCAAATTTTAACTACGCTAGGGATTGCCTTTTCTATAGTAAATTATTCAAAAAATAATTTTTTACTGTCGCAAATTTTAAATATCCCAGGGATTGCCTTTTCTATAGTAAAATTCTCACAAATTAATTTCTTACTGTCGCAAATTTTAATTACGCCAGGGATTGCCCTTTCTATAGTAAATTATTCAAAAAATAATTTTTTACTATCGCAAGTTTTAATTGCGCCAGGGATTGCCTTTTCTATTGTAAGTTATTCAAAAAATAATTTTCTACTGTCGCAAATTTTAATTACGCCAGCGATTGCCTTTTCTATAGTAAATTATTCAAAAACTAATTTTCAACTGTCGCAAATTTTAATTACGCCAGGGATTGCCTTTTCTATAGTAAATTTCTCACAAATTAATTTCTTACTGTCGCAAATTTTAATTGCGCCAGGGATTGCCTTTTCTACAGTAAATTATTCAAAAAATAATTTTCTACTGTCGCAAATTTTAAGTGCGCCAGGGATTGCCTTTTCTATAGTAAATTATTCAAAAAATAATTTTCAACTGTCGCAAATTTTAAGTGCGCCAGGGATTGCCTTTTCTATAGTAAATTATTCAAAAAATAATTTTTTACTATCGCAAATTTTAATTACGCCAGGGATTGCCTTTTCTATAGTAAATTATTCAAAAAATAATTTTATACTGTCGCAAATTTCAAATCCGCCAGGGATTGCCTTTTCTATAGTAAATTTTGCAAAAAATAATTTTCTACTGTCGCAAATTTTAATTACGCCAGGGATTGCCTTTTCTATAGTATATTTCTCACAAATTAATTTTCTACTGTCGCAAATTTTAATTACGCCAGGGATTGACTTTTCTATAGTAAATTATTCAAAAAATAATTTTTTACTATCGAAAATTTTAATTGCGCCAGGGATTGCCTTTTCTATAGTAAATTATTCAAAAAATAATTTTTTACTGTCGCAAATTTTAATTACGCTAGGGATTGCCTTTTCTATAGTAAATTATTCAAAAAATAATTTTTTACTGTCGCAAATTTTAATTACGCCAGGGATTGCCTTTTCTATAGTAAATTATTCAAAAAATAATTTTTTACTCTCGCAAATTGTAATAGCGCCAGGGATTGCCTTTTCTATAGTAAATTATTCAAAAAATAATTTTTTCCTATCGCAAGTTTTAATTACGCCAGGGATTGCCTTTTCTATAGTAAATTATTCAAAAAATAATTTTTTACTGTCGCAAATTTCAAATCCGCCAGGGATTGCCTTTTCTATAGTAAATTATTCAAAAAATAATTTTTTCCTATCGCAAGTTTTAACTACGCCAGGGATTGCCTTTTCTATAGTAAATTATTCAAAAAATAATTTTTTACTGTCGAAAATTTTAAATACGCCAGGGATTGCATTTTCTATAGTAAATTTCTCACAAATTAATTTTTTACTGTCGCAAATTTTAAATATCCCAGGGATTGCCTTTTCTATAGTAAATTATTCAAAAAATAATTTTATACTGTCGCAAATTTTAAATACGCCAGGGATTGCCTTTTCTATAGTAAATTATTCAAAAAATAATTTTCTACTGTTGCAAATTTTAAATATCCCAGGGATTGTCTTTTCTATAGTAAATTATTCAAAAAATAATTTTTTACTGTCGCAAATTTTAAGTGCGCCAGGGATTGCCTTTTCTATAGTAAATTATTCAAAAAATAATTTTCTACTGTCGCAAATTTTAAATACGCCAGGGATTGCCTTTTCTATAGTAAATTATTCAAAAAATAATTTTTTACTGTCGCAAATTTTAAATATCCCAGGGATTGCCTTTTCTATAGTAAATTTCTCACAAATTAATTTTTTACTGTCGCAAATTTTAAATACGCCAGGGATTGCCTTTTCTATAGTAAATTATTCAAAAAATAATTTTATACTGTCGCAAATTTTAATTACGCCAGGGATTGCCTTTTCTATAGTAAATTTCTCACAAATTAATTTTTTACTGTCGCAAATTTTAAATATCCCAGGGATTGCCTTTTCTATAGTAAATTATTCAAAAAATAATTTTTTACTGTCGCAAATTTTAAATACGCCAGGGATTGCCTTTTGTATAGTAAATTATTCAAAAAATAATTTTCTACTGTCGCAAATTTTAAATATCCCAGGGATTGCCTTTTCTATAGTAAATTATTCAAAAAATAAATTTCTACTGTCGCAAATTTTAAATACGCCACGGATTGCCTTTTCTATAGTAAATTATTCAAAAAATAATTTTTTACTGTCGCAAATTTTAAATATACCAGGGATTGCCTTTTCTATAGTAAATTTCTCACAAATTAATTTTTTACTCTCGCAAATTTTAAATACGCCAGGGATTGCCTGTTCTATAGTAAATTATTCAAAAAATAATTTTATACTGTCGCAAATTTTAATTACGCCAGGGATTGCCTTTTCTATAGTAAATTATTCAAAAAATAATTTTTTACTGTCGCAAATTTTAATTACGCCAGGGATTGCCTTTTCTATAGTAAATTATTCAAAAAATAATTTTTTACTGTCGCAAATTTTAAGTGCGCCTGGGATTGCCTTTTCTATAGTAAATTATTCAAAAAATAATTTTTTACTTTCGCAAATTTTAATTACGCCAGGGATTGCCTTTTCTATAGTAAATTATTCAAAAAATAATTTTATACTGTCGCAAATTTTAATTACGCCAGGAATTGCCTTTTCTATAGTAAATTATTCAAAAAATAATTTTTTACTGTCGCAAATTTCAAATCCGCCAGGGATTGCCTTTTCTATAGTAAATTATTCAAAAAATAATTTTTTACTATCGCAAGTTTTAATTACGCCAGGGATTGCCTTTTCTATAGTAAATTATTCAAAAAATAATTTTTTACTATCGCAAGATTTAATTACGCCAGGGATTGCATTTTCTATAGTAAATTATTCAAAAAATAATTTTATACTGTCGCAAATTTTAATTACGCCAGGGATTGCCTTTTCTATAGTAAATTTTTCAAAAAATAATTTTCTACTGTCGCAAATTTTAATTACGCCAGGGATTGCCTTTTCTATAGAAAATTTTTGAAAAAATAATTTTATACTGTCGCAAATTTTAATTACGCCAGGGATTGCCTTTTCTATAGTAAATTATTCAAAAAATAATTTTATACTGTCGCAAATTTTAATTACGCCAGGGATTGCCTTTTCTATAGTAAATTATTCAAAAAATAATTTTCTACTGTCGCAAATTTTAATTACGCCAGGGATTGCCTTTCCTATAGTAAATTATTCAAAAAATAATTTTATACTGTCGCAAATTTTAAGTGCGCCAGGGATTGCCATTTCTATAGTAAATTATTCAAAAAATAATTTTCTACTGTCGCAAATTTTAATTACGCCAGGGATTGCCTTTTCTATAGTAAATTTCTCACAAATTAATTTTTTACTGTCGCAAATTTTAATTACGCCAGGGATTGCCTTTTCTATAGTAAATTATTCAAAAAATAATTTTATACTGTCGCAAATTTTAAGTTCGCCAGGGATTGCCTTTTCTATAGTAAATTATTCAAAAAATAATTTTTTACTGTCGCAAATTTTAATTGCGCCAGGTATTGGCTTTTCAATAGTAAATTTTGCAAAAAATAATTTTTTACTGTCGCAAATTTTAAATACGCCAGGGATTGCCTTTTCTATAGTAAATTATTCAAAAAATAATTTTTTACTGTCGCAAATTTTAATTACGCCAGGGATTGCCTTTTCTATAGTAAATTTTGCAAAAAATACTTTTTTACTATCGCAAGTTTTAATTACGCCAGGGATTGCCTTTTCTATAGTAAATTATTCAAAAAATAATTTTTTACTGTCGCAAATTTCAAATCCGCCAGGGATTGCCTTTTCTATAGTAAATTATTCAAAAAATAATTTTATACTGTCGCAAATTTTAATTACGCCAGGGATTGCCTTTTCTATAGTAAATTATTCAAAAAATAATTTTATATTGTCGCAAATTTTAATTACGCCAGGGATTGCCTTTTCTATAGTAAATTATTCAAAAAATAATTTTCTACTGTCGCAAATTTTAAGTGCGCCAGGGATTGCCTTTTCTATAGTAAATTATTCAAAAAATAATTTTTTACTGTCGCAAATTTTAACTACGCCAGGGATTGCCTTTTCTATAGTAAATTATTCAAAAAATAATTTTATACTGTCGCAAATTTTAATTACGCCAGGGATTGCCTTTTCTATAGTAAATTATTCAAAAAATAATTTTTTACTATCGCAAATTTTAATTACGCCAGGGATTGCCTTTTCTATAGTAAATTATTCAAAAAATAATTTTATACTGTCGCAAATTTCAAATCCGCCAGGTATTGCCTTTTCTATAGTAAATTTTGCAAAAAATAATTTTCTACTGTCGCAAATTTTAATTACGCCAGGGATTGCCTTTTCTATAGTAAATTTCTCACAAATTAATTTTTTACTGTCGCAAATTTTAATTGCGCCAGGGATTGCCTTTTCTATAGTAAATTATTCAAAAAATAATTTTATACTGTCGCAAATTTTAATTACGCCAGGGATTGCCTTTTCTATAGTAAATTATTCAAAAAATAATTTTCTACTGTCGCAAATTTTAAATATCCCAGGGATTGCCTTTTCTATAGTAAATTTCTCACAAATTAATTTCTTACTGTCGCAAATTTTAATTACGCCAGGGATTGCCCTTTCTATAGTAAATTATTCAAAAAATATTTTTTTACTATCGCAAGTTTTAATTGCACCACGGATTGCCTTTTCTATAGTAAATTATTCAAAAAATAATTTTATACTGTCGCAAATTTTAAGTGCGCCAGGGATTGCCTTTTCTATAGTAAATTATTCAAAAAATAATTTTTTACTGTCGCAAATTTCAAATCCGCCAGGGATTGCCTTTTCTATAGTAAATTATTCAAAAAATAATTTTTTACTATCGCAAGTTTTAATTACGCCAGGGATTGCCTTTTCTATAGTAAATTATTCAAAAAATAATTTTTTACTATCGCAAGATTTAAATACGCCAGGGATTGCATTTTCTATAGTAAATTTCTCACAAATTAATTTTTTACTGTCGCAAATTTTAAATATCCCAGGGATTGCCTTTTCTATAGTAAATTATTCAAAAAATAATTTTATACTGTCGCAAATTTTAAATACGCCAGGGATTGCCTTTTCTATAGTAAATTATTCAAAAAATAATTTTCTACTGTTGCAAATTTTAAATATCCCAGGGATTGTCTTTTCTTTAGTAAATTATTCAAAAAATAATTTTTTACTGTCGCAAATTTTAAGTGCGCCAGGGATTGCCTTTTCTATAGTAAATTATTCAAAAAATAATTTTCTACTGTCGCAAATTTTAAATACGCCAGGAATTGCCTTTTCTATAGTAATTTATTCAAAAAATAATTTTTTACTGTCGCAAATTTTAAATATCCCAGGGATTGCCTTTTCTATAGTAAATTTCTCACAAATTAATTTTTTACTGTCGCAAATTTTAAATACGCCAGGGATTGCCTTTTCTATAGTAAATTATTCAAAAAATAATTTTATACTGTCGCAAATTTTAATTACGCCAGGGAATGCCTTTCTATAGTAAATTATTCAAAAAATAATTTTTTACTGTCGCAAATTTTAATTACGCCAGGGATTGCCTTTTCTATAGTAAATTATTCAAAAAATAATTTTTTACTGTCGCAAATTTTAATTACGCTAGGGATTGCCTTTTCTATAGTAAATTATTCAAAAAATAATTTTTTACTGTCGCAAATTTTAATTACGCCAGGGATTGCCTTTTCTATAGTAAATTATTCAAAAAATAATTTTTTACTGTCGCAAATTGTAATAGCGCCAGGGATTGCCTTTTCTATAGTAAATTATTCAAAAAATAATTTTCTACTGTCGCAAATTTTAATTACGCCAGGGATTGCCTTTTCTATAGTAAATTATTCAAAAAATAATTTTCTACTGTCGCAAATTTTAATTACGCCAGGGATTGCCTTTTCTATAGTAAATTATTCAAAAAATAATTTTCTACTGTCGCAAATTTTAATTACGCCAGGGATTGCCTTTTCTATAGTAAATTATTCAAAAAATAATTTTTTACTGTCGCAAATTTCAAATCCGCCAGGGATTGCCTTTTCTATAGTAAATTATTCAAAAAATAATTTTTTCCTATCGCAAGTTTTAATTACGCCAGGGATTGCCTTTTCTATAGTAAATTATTCAAAAAATTATTTTTTACTATCGCAAGTTTTAATTGCGCCAGGGATTGCCTTTTCTATAGTAAATTATTCAAAAAATATTTTTTTACTGTCGCAAATTTTAATTACGCCAGGGATTGCCTTTTCTATAATAAATTATTCAAAAAATAATTTTCTACTGTCGCAAATTTTAATTACGCCAGGGATTGCCTTTTCTATAGTAAATTTCTCACAAATTAATTTTTTACTGTCGCAAATTTTAAATATCCCAAGGATTGCCTTTTCTATAGTAAATTATTCAAAAAATAATTTTTTACTGTCGCAAATTTTAAATACGCCAGGGATTGCCTTTTGTATAGTAAATTATTCAAAAAATAATTTTCTACTGTCGCAAATTTTAAATATCCCAGGGATTGCCTTTTCTATAGTAAATTATTCAAAAAATAAATTTCTACTGTCGCAAATTTTAAATACGCCAGGGATTGCCTTTTCTATAGTAAATTATTCAAAAAATAATTTTTTACTGTCGCAAATTTTAAATATACCAGGGATTGCCTTTTCTATAGTAAATTTCTCACAAATTAATTTTTTACTCTCGCAAATTTTAAATACGCCAGGGATTGCCTGTTCTATAGTAAATTATTCAAAAAATAATTTTATACTGTCGCAAATTTTAATTACGCCAGGGATTGCCTTTTCTATAGTAAATTATTCAAAAAATAATTTTTTACTGTCGCAAATTTTAATTACGCCAGGGATTGCCTTTTCTATAGTAAATTATTCAAAAAATAATTTTTTACTGTCGCAAATTTTAAGTGCGCCTGGGATTGCCTTTTCTATAGTAAATTATTCAAAAAATAATTTTTTACTGTCGCAAATTTTAATTACGCCAGGGATTGCCTTTTCTATAGTAAATTATTCAAAAAATAATTTTATACTGTCGCATATTTTAATTACGCCAGGAATTGCCTTTTCTATAGTAAATTATTCAAAAAATAATTTTTTACTGTCGCAAATTTCAAATCCGCCAGGGATTGCCTTTTCTATAGTAAATTATTCAAAAAATAATTTTTTACTATCGCAAGTTTTAATTACGCCACGGATTGCCTTTTCTATAGTAAATTATTCAAAAAATAATTTTTTACTATCGCAAGATTTAATTACGCCAGGGATTGCATTTTCTATAGTAAATTATTCAAAAAATAATTTTATACTGTCGCAAATTTTAATTACGCCAGGGATTGCCTTTTCTATAGTAAATTTTTCAAAAAATAATTTTCTACTGTCGCAAATTTTAATTACGCCAGGGATTGCCTTTTCTATAGAAAATTTTTCAAAAAATAATTTTATACTGTCGCAAATTTTAATTACGCCAGGGATTGCCTTTTCTATAGTAAATTATTCAAAAAATAATTTTATACTGTCGCAAATTTTAATTACGCCAGGGATTGCCTTTTCTATAGTAAATTATTCAAAAAATAATTTTCTACTGTCGCAAATTTTAATTACGCCAGGGATTGCCTTTCCTATAGTAAATTATTCAAAAAATAATTTTATACTGTCGCAAATTTTAAGTGCGCCAGGGATTGCCATTTCTATAGTAAATTATTCAAAAAATAATTTTCTACTGTCGCAAATTTTAATTACGCCAGGGATTGCCTTTTCTATAGTAAATTTCTCACAAATTAATTTTTTACTGTGGCAAATTTTAATTACGCCAGGGATTGCCTTTTCTATAGTAAATTATTCAAAAAATAATTTTATACTGTCGCAAATTTTAAGTTCGCCAGGGATTGCCTTTTCTATAGTAAATTATTCAAAAAATAATTTTTTACTGTCGCAAATTTTAATTGCGCCATTTATTGGCTTTTCAATAGTAAATTTTGCAAAAGAATAATTTTTTACTGTCGCAAATTTTAAATACGCCAGGGATTGCCTTTTCTATAGTAAATTATTCAAAAAATAATTTTTTACTGTCGCAAATTTTAATTACGCCAGGGATTGCCTTTTCTATAGTAAATTTTGCAAAAAATACTTTTTTACTATCGCAAGTTTTAATTACGCCAGGGATTGCCTTTTCTATAGTAAATTATTCAAAAAATAATTTTTTACTGTCGCAAATTTCAAATCCGCCAGGGATTGCCTTTTCTATAGTAAATTATTCAAAAAATAATTTTATACTGTCGCAAATTTTAATTACGCCAGGGATTGCCTTTTCTATAGTAAATTATTCAAAAAATAATTTTATATTGTCGCAAATTTTAATTACGCCAGGGATTGCCTTTTCTATAGTAAATTATTCAAAAAATAATTTTCTACTGTCGCAAATTTTAAGTGCGCCAGGGATTACCTTTTCTATAGTAAATTATTCAAAAAATAATTTTTTACTGTCGCAAATTTTAACTACGCCAGGGATTGCCTTTTCTATAGTAAATTATTCAAAAAATAATTTTATACTGTCGCAAATTTTAATTACGCCAGGGATTGCCTTTTCTATAGTAAATTATTCAAAAAATAATTTTTTACTATCGCAAATTTTAATTACGCCAGGGATTGCCTTTTCTATAGTAAATTATTCAAAAAATAATTTTATACTGTCGCAAATTTCAAATCCGCCAGGTATTGCCTTTTCTATAGTAAATTTTGCAAAAAATAATTTTCTACTGTCGCAAATTTTAATTACGCCAGGGATTGCCTTTTCTATAGTAAATTTCTCACAAATTAATTTTTTACTGTCGCAAATTTTAATTGCGCCAGGGATTGCCTTTTCTATAGTAAATTATTCAAAAAATAATTTTATACTGTCGCAAATTTTAATTACGCCAGGGATTGCCTTTTCTATAGTAAATTATTCAAAAAATAATTTTCTACTGTCGCAAATTTTAAGTGCGCCAGGGATTGCCTTTTCTATAGTAAATTATTCAAAAAATAATTTTTTACTGTCGCAAATTTTAACTACGCCAGGGATTGCCTTTTCTATAGTAAATTATTCAAAAAATAACTTTTTACTGTCGCAAATTTTAAATATCCCAGGGATTGCCTTTTCTATAGTAAATTTCTCACAAATTAATTTCTTACTGTCGCAAATTTTAATTACGCCAGGGATTGCCCTTTCTATAGTAAATTATTCAAAAAATATTTTTTTACTATCGCAAGTTTTAATTGCGCCAGGGATTGCCTTTTCTATAGTAAATTATTCAAAAAATAATTTTATACTGTCGCAAATTTTAAGTGCGCCAGGGATTGCCTTTTCTATAGTAAATTATTCAAAAAATAATTTTTTACTGTCGCAAATTTCAAATCCGCCAGGGATTGCCTTTTCTATAGTAAATTATTCAAAAAATAATTTTTTACTATCGCAAGTTTTAATTACGCCAGGGATTGCCTTTTCTATAGTAAATTATTCAAAAAATAATTTTTTACTATCGCAAGATTTAATTACGCCAGGGATTGCATTTTCTATAGTAAATTATTCAAAAAATAATTTTATACTGTCGCAAATTTTAATTACGCCAGGGATTGCCTTTTCTATAGTAAATTTTTCAAAAAATAATTTTCTACTGTCGCAAATTTTAATTACGCCAGGGATTGCCTTTTCTATAGAAAATTTTTCAAAAAATAATTTTATACTGTCGCAAATTTTAATTACGCCAGGGATTGCCTTTTCTATAGTAAATTATTCAAAAAATAATTTTATACTGTCGCAAATTTTAATTACGCCAGGGATTGCCTTTTCTATATAAATTATTCAAAAAATAATTTTCTACTGTCGCAAATTTTAATTACGCCAGGGATTGCCTTTCCTGTAGTAAATTATTCAAAAAATAATTTTATACTGTCGCAAATTTTAAGTGCGCCAGGGATTGCCATTTCTATAGTAAATTATTCAAAAAATAATTTTCTACTGTCGCAAATTTTAATTACGCCAGGGATTGCCTTTTCTATAGTAAATTTCTCACAAATTAATTTTTTACTGTCGCAAATTTTAATTACGCCAGGGATTGCCTTTTCTATAGTAAATTATTCAAAAAATAATTTTATACTGTCGCAAATTTTAAGTTCGCCAGGGATTGCCTATTCTATAGTAAATTATTCAAAAAATAATTTTTTACTGTCGCAAATTTTAATTGCGCCAGGTATTGGCTTTTCAATAGTAAATTTTGCAAAAAATAATTTTTTACTGTCGCAAATTTTAAATACGCCAGGGATTGCCTTTTCTATAGTAAATTATTCAAAAAATAATTTTTTACTGTCGCAAATTTTAATTACGCCAGGGATTGCCTTTTCTATAGTAAATTTTGCAAAAAATACTTTTTTACTATCGCAAGTTTTAATTACGCCAGGGATTGCCTTTTCTATAGTAAATTATTCAAAAAATAATTTTTTACTGTCGCAAATTTCAAATCCGCCAGGGATTGCCTTTTCTATAGTAAATTATTCAAAAAATAATTTTATACTGTCGCAAATTTTAATTACGCCAGGGATTGCCTTTTCTATAGTAAATTATTCAAAAAATAATTTTATATTGTCGCAAATTTTAATTACGCCAGGGATTGCCTTTTCTATAGTAAATTATTCAAAAAATAATTTTCTACTGTCGCAAATTTTAAGTGCGCCAGGGATTGCCTTTTCTATAGTAAATTATTCAAAAAATAATTTTTACTGTCGCAAATTTTAACTACGCCAGGGATTGCCTTTTCTATAGTAAATTATTCAAAAAATAATTTTATACTGTCGCAAATTTTAATTACGCCAGGGATTGCCTTTTCTATAGTAAATTATTCAAAAAATAATTTTTTACTATCGCAAATTTTAATTACGCCAGGGATTGCCTTTTCTATAGTAAATTATTCAAAAAATAATTTTATACTGTCGCAAATTTCAAATCCGCCAGGTATTGCCTTTTCTATAGTAAATTTTGCAAAAAATAATTTTCTACTGTCGCAAATTTTAATTACGCCAGGGATTGCCTTTTCTATAGTAAATTTCTCACAAATTAATTTTTTACTGTCGCAAATTTTAATTGCGCCAGGGATTGCCTTTTCTATAGTAAATTATTCAAAAAATAATTTTATACTGTCGCAAATTTTAATTACGCCAGGGATTGCCTTTTCTATAGTAAATTATTCAAAAAATAATTTTCTACTGTCGCAAATTTTAAGTGCGCCAGGGATTGCCTTTTCTATAGTAAATTATTCAAAAATTAATTTTTTACTGTCGCAAATTTTAACTACGCCAGGGATTGCCTTTTCTATAGTAAATTATTCAAAAAATAACTTTTTACTGTCGCAAATTTTAAATATCCCAGGGATTGCCTTTTCTATAGTAAATTTCTCACAAATTAATTTCTTACTGTCGCAAATTTTAATTACGCCAGGGATTGCCCTTTCTATAGTAAATTATTCAAAAAATATTTTTTTACTATCGCAAGTTTTAATTGCGCCAGGGATTGCCTTTTCTATAGTAAATTATTCAAAAAATAATTTTATACTGTCGCAAATTTTAAGTGCGCCAGGAATTGCCTTTTCTATAGTAAATTATTCAAAAAATAATTTTATATTGTCGCAAATTTTAATTACGCCAGGGATTGCCTTTTCTATAGTAAATTATTCAAAAAATAATTTTCTACTGTCGCAAATTTTAATTTCGCCAGGGATTGCCTTTTCTATAGTAAATTATTCAAAAACTAATTTTCAACTGTCGCAAATTTTAATTACGCCAGGGATTGCCTTTTCTATAGTAAATTTCTCACAAATTAATTTTTTACTGTCGCAAATTTTAATTGCGCCAGGGATTGCCTTTTCTATAGTAAATTATTCAAAAAATAATTTATACTGTCGCAAATTTTAATTACGCCAGGGATTGCCTTTTCTATAGTAAATTATTCAAAAAATAATTTTCTACTCTCGCAAATTTTAATTACGCCAGGGATTGCCTTTTCTATAGTAAATTATTCAAAAAATAATTTTCTACTGTCGCAAATTTTAATTACGCCAGGGATTGCCTTTTCTATAGTAAATTATTCAAAAAATAATTTTATACTGTCGCAAATTTTAATTACGCCAGGGATTGCCTTTTCTATAGTAAATTATTCAAAAAATAATTTTTTACTGTCGCAAATTTTAAATATCCCAGGGATTGCCTTTTCTATAGTAAATTTCTCACAAATTAATTTCTTACTGTCGCAAATTTTAATTACGCCAGGGATTGCCTTTTCTATAGTAAATTATTCAAAAAATAATTTTCTACTGTCGCAAATTTCAAATCCGCCAGGGATTGCCTTTTCTATAGTAAATTTTGCAAAAAATAATTTTCTACTGTCGCAAATTTTAATTACGCCAGGGATTGCCTTTTCTATAGTAAATTTCTCACAAATTAATTTTTTACTGTCGCAAATTTTAATTGCGCCAGGGATTGCCTTTTCTATAGTAAATTATTCAAAAAATAATTTTATACTGTCGCAAATTTTAATTACGCCAGGGATTGCCTTTTCTATAGTAAATTATTCAAAAAATAATTTTCTACTGTCGCAAATTTTAATTACGCCAGGGATTGCCTTTACTATAGTAAATTATTCAAAAAATAATTTTTTACTATCGCAAATTTTAATTACGCCAGGGATTGCCTTTTCTATAGTAAATTATTCAAAAAATAATTTTATACTGTCGCAAATTTTAAGTGCGCCAGGGATTGCCTTTTCTATGGTAAATTATTCAAAAAATAATTTTATAATGTCGCAAATTTTAATTACGCCAGGGATTGCCTTTTCTATAGTAAATTATTCAAAAAATAATTTTCTACTGTCGCAAATTTTAATTACGCCAGGGATTGCCTTTTATATAGTAAATTATTCAAAAAATAATTTTTTACTTTCGCAAATTTCAAATACGCCAGGGATTGCCTTTTCTATAGTAAATTATTCAAAAAATAATTTTTTACTGTCGCAAATTTCAAATCCGGCAGGGATTGCCTTTTCTATAGTAAATTATTCAAAAAATAATTTTTTACTATCGCAAGTTTTAATTACGCCAGGGATTGCCTTTTCTATAGTAAATTATTCAGAAAATAATTTTATATTGTCTCAAATTTTAATTACGCCAGGGATCCAGGGATTGCCTTTTCTATAGTAAATTATTCAAAAAATAATTTTCTACTGTCGCAAATTTTAATTACGCCAGGGATTGCCTTTTCTATAGTAAATTTTTCAAAAAAATAATTTTCTACTGTCGCAAATTTTAATTACGCCAGGGATTGCCTTTTCTATAGTAAATTTTTCAAAAAATAATTTTATACTGTCGCAAATTTTAATTACGCCAGGGGTTGCCTTTTCTATAGTAAATTATTCAAAAAATAATTTTCTACTGTCGCAAATTTTAATTACGCCAGGGATGGCCTTTTCTATAGTAAATTATTCAAAAAATAATTTTTTACTGTCGCAAATTTCAAATCCGCCAGGGATTGCCTTTTCTATAGTAAATTATTCAAAAAATAATTTTTTACTATCGCAAATTTCAAATCCGCCAGGGATTGCCTTTTCTATAGTAAATTATTCAAAAAATAATTTTTTACTATCGCAAGTTTTAATTACGCCAGGGATTGCCTTTTCTATAGTAAATTATTCAAAAAATAATTTTATATTGTCTCAAATTTTAATTACGCCAGGGATCCAGGGATTGCCTTTTCTATAGTAAATTACTCAAAAAATAATTTTCTACTATCGCAAATTTTAATTACGCCAGGGATTGCCTTTTCTATAGTAAATTATTCAAAAAATAATTTTCAACTGTCGCAAATTTTAATTACGCCAGGGATTGCTTTTCTATAGTAAATTTCTCACAAATTAATTTCTTACTGTCGCAAATTTTAATTGCGCCAGGGATTGCCTTTTCTACAGTAAATTATTCAAAAAATAATTTTTTACTGTCGCAAATTTCAAATCCGCCAGGGATTGCCTTTTCTATAGTAAATTTTTCAAAAAATAATTTTATACTGTCGCAAATTTTAATTACACCAGGGATTGCTTTTTCTATAGTAAATTATTCAAAAAATAATTTTCTACTAACGCAAATTTTAATTACGCCAGGGATTGCCTTTTCTATAGTAAATTTTTCAAAAATAATTTTCTACTGTCGCAAATTTTAATTACGCCACGGATTGCCTTTTCTATTGTAAATTTTTCAAAAAATAATTTTATACTGTCGCAAATTATAATTACGCCAGGGATTGCCTTTTCTATAGTAAATTATTCAAAAAATAATTTTCTACTCTCGCAAATTTTAATTACGCCAGGGATTGCCTTTTCTATAGTAAATTATTCAAAAAATAATTTTCTACTCTCGCAAATTTTAATTACGCCAGGGATTGCCTTTTCTATAGTAAATTATTCAAAAAATAATTTTTTACTATCGCAAGTTTTAATTGCGCCAGGGATTGCCTTTTCTATAGTAAATTATTCAAAAAATAATTTTATACTGTCGCAAATTTTAAGTGCGCCAGGGATTGCCTTCTCTATAGTAAATTATTCAAAAAATAATTTTTTACTGTCGCAAATTTTAATTACGCCAGGGATTGCCTTTTCTACAGTAAATTTTGCAAAAAATAATTTTCTACTGTCGCAAATTTTAAATACGCCAGGGATTGCCTTTTCTATAGTAAATTTCTCACAAATTAATTTTTTAATGTCGCAAATTTTAATTGCGCCAGGGATTGCCTTTTCTATAGTAAATTATTCAAAAAATAATTTTATTCTGTCGCAAATTTTAATTACGCCAGGGATTGCCTTTTCTATAGTAAATTATTCAAAAAATAATTTTTTACTGTCGCAAATTTCAAATCCGCCAGGGATTGCCTTTTCTATAGTAAATTATTCAAAAAATAATTTTTTACTATCGCAAATTTCAAATCCGCCAGGGATTGCCTTTTCTATAGTAAATTATTCAAAAAATAATTTTCTACTGTCGCAAATTTTAAGTGCGCCAGGGATTGCCTTTTCTATAGTAAATTATTAAAAAAATAATTTTATACTGTCGCAAATTTTAATTACAACAGGGATTGCCTTTTCTATAGTAAATTATTCAAAAAATAATTTTTTACTCTCGCAAATTTTAAATATCCCAGGGATTGCCTTTTCTATAGTAAATTTCTCACAAATTAATTTCTTACTGTCGCAAATTTTAATTACGCCAGGGATTGCCTTTTCTATAGTAAATTATTCAAAAAATAATTTTCTACTGTCGCAAATTTCAAACCCGCCAGGATTGCCTTTTCTATAGTAAATTTTGCAAAAAATAATTTTCTACTGTCGCAAATTTTAATTACGCCAGGGATTGCCTTTTCTATTGTAAATTTCTCACAAATGAATTTTTTACTATCGCAACTTTTAATTGCGCCAGGGATTGCCTTTTCTATAGTAAATTATTCAAAAAATAATTTTATACTGTCGCAAATTTTAATTACGCCAGGGATTGCCTTTTCTATAGTAAATTATTCAAAAAATAATTTTCTACTGTCGCAAATTTTAATTACGCCAGGGATTGCCTTTTCTATAGTAAATTATTCAAAAAATAATTTTTCACTATCGCAAATTTTAATTACGCCAGGGATTGCCTTTTCTATAGTAAATTATTCAAAAAATAATTTTCTACTGTCGCAAATTTTAAGTGCGCCAGGGATTGCCTTTTCTATAGTAAATTATTCAAAAAATAATTTTTTACTGTCGCAAATTTTAATTACGCCAGGGATTGCCTTTTCTATAGTAAATTATTCAAAAAATAATTTTCTACTGTCGCAAATTTTAATTACGCCAGGGATTGCCTTTTCTATAGTAAATTATTCAAAAAATAATTTTCAACTGTCGCAAATTTTAATTACGCCAGGGATTGCCTTTTCTATAGTAAATTTCTCACAAATTAATTTCTTACTGTCGCAAATTTTAATTGCGCCATGGATTGCCTTTTCTATAGTAAATTATTCAAAAAATAATTTTTTACTATCGCAAATTTTAATTACGCCAGGGATTGCCTTTTCTATAGTAAATTATTCAAAAAATAATTTTCTACTGTCGCAAATTTTAATTACGCCAGGGATTGCCTTTTCTATAGTAAATTATTCAAAAAATAATTTTCAACTGTCGCAAATTGTAATTACGCCAGGGATTGCCTTTTCGATAGTAAATTATTCAAAAAATAATTTTCTACTGTCGCAAATTTTAAGTGCGCCAGGGATTGCCTTTTCTATAGTAAATTATTCAAAAAATAATTTTTTACTATCGCAAATTTTAATTACGCCAGGGATTGCCTTTTCTATAGTAAATTATTCAAAAAATAATTTTCAACTGTCGCAAATTTTAATTACGCCAGAGATTGCCTTTTCTATAGTAAATTATTCAAAAAATAATTTTTTACTGTCGCAAATTTTAATTACGCCAGGGTTTGCCTTTTCTATAGTAAATTATTCAAAAAATAATTTTATATTGTCGCAAATTTTAAGTGCGCCAGGGATTGCCTTTTCTATAGTAAATTATTCAAAAAATAATTTTTTACTATCGCAAATTTTAATTACGCCAGGGATTGCCTTTTCTATAGTAAATTATTCAAAAAATAATTTTATACTGTCGCAAATTTTAAGTGCGCCAGGGATTGCCTTTTCTATAGTAAATTACTCAAAAAATAATTTTTTACTGTCGCAAATTTTAATTACGCCAGGGATTGCCTTTTCTATAGTAAATTATTCAAAAAATAATTTTATACTGTCGCAAATTTTAATTACGCCAGGGATTGCCTTTTCTATAGTAAATTATTCAAAAAATAATTTTATACTGTCGCAAATTTTAATTATGCCAGGGATTGCCTTTTATATAGTAAATTATTCAAAAAATAATTTTATACTGTCGCAAATTTTAAGTGCGCAATGGATTGCCTTTTCTATAGTAAATTATTCAAAAAATAATTTTTTACTATCGCAAATTTCAATTACGCCAGGGATTGCCTTTTCTATAGTAAATTATTCAAAAAATAATTTACTACAGTCGCAAATTTTTGGTGTGCCAGGGATTGCCTTTTCTATAGTAAATTATTCAAAAAATAATTTTTTACTGTCGCAAATTTTAATTACGCCAGGGATTGCCTTTTCTATAGTAAATTATTCAAAAAATAATTTTCTACTGTCGCAAATTTTAATTACGCCAGGGATTGCCTTTTCTATAGTAAATTATTCAAAAAATAATTTTCAACTGTCGCAAATTTTAATTACGCCAGGGATTGCCTTTTCTATAGTAAATTTCTCACAAATTAATTTCTTACTGTCCCAAACTTTAATTGCGCCAGGGATTGCCTTTTCTACAGTAAATTATTCAAAAAATAATTTTCTACTGTCGCAAATTTTAATTACGCCAGGGATTGCCTTTTCTATAGTAAATTATTCAAAAAATAATTTTCTACTGTCGCAAATTTTAAGTGCGCCAGGGATTGCCTTTTCTATAGTAAATTATTCAAAAAATAATTTTTTACTATCGCAAATTTTAATTACGCCAGGGATTGCCTTTTCTATAGTAAATTATTCAAAAAATAATTTTCAACTGTCGCAAATTTTAATTACGCCAGGGATTGCCTTTTCTATAGTAAATTATTCAAAAAATAATTTTTTACTGTCGCAAATTTTAATTACGCCAGGGATTGCCTTTTCTATAGTAAATTATTCAAAAAATAATTTTATACTGTCGCAAATTTTAAGTGCGCCAGGGATTGCCTTTTCTATAGTAAATTATTCAAAAAATAATTTTTTACTATCGCAAATTTTAATTACGCCAGGGATTGCCTTTTCTATAGTAAATTATTCAAAAACTAATTTTATACTGTCGCAAATTTTAAGTGCGCCAGGGATTGCCTTTTCTATAGTAAATTATTCAAAAAATAATTTTTACTGTCGCAAATTTTAATTAGGCCAGGGATTGCCTTTTCTATAGTAAATTATTCAAAAAATAATTTTATACTGTCACAAATTTTAATTACGCCAGGGATTGCCTTTTCTATAGTAAATTATTCAAAAAATAATTTTATACTGTCGCAAATTTTAATTACGCCAGCGATTGCCTTTTATATAGTAAATTATTCAAAAAAAAATTTTATACTGTCGCAAATTTTAAGTGCGCCAGGGATTGCCTTTTCTATAGTAAATTATTCAAAAAATAATTTTTTACTGTCGCAAATTTTAATTACCCCAGGGATTGCCTTTTCTATAGTAAATTATTCAAAAAATAATTTTATACTGTCGCAAATTTTAATTACGCCAGGGATTGCCTTTTCTATAGTAAATTATTCAAAAAATAATTTTTTACTATCGCAAGTTTTAATTACGCCAGGGATTGCCTTTTCTATAGTAAATTATTCAAAAAATAATTTTATATTGTCTCAAATTTTAATTACGCCAGGGATCCAGGGATTGCCTTTTCTATAGTAAATTATTAAAAAAATAATTTGATACTGTCGCAAATTTTAATTACGCCAGGGATTGCCTTTTATATAGTAAATTATTCAAAAAATAATTTTTTACTGTCGCAAATTTCAAATCCGCCAGGGATTGCCTTTTCTATAGTAAATTATTCAAAAAATAATTTTTTACTATCGCAAGTTTTAATTACGCCAGGGATTGCCTTTTCTATAGTAAATTATACAAAAAATAATTTAAAATTTTAATTACGTCAGGGATTCCCTTTTCTTTAGTAAATTATTCAAAAAATAATTTTTTACTATCGCAAATTTTAATTACGCCAGGGATTGCCTTTTCTATAGTAAATTATTCAAAAAATAATTTTCAACTGTCGCAAATTTTAATTACGCCAGGGATTGCCTTTTCTATAGTAAATTTCTCACAAATTAATTTCTTACTGTCCCAAACTTTAATTGCGCCAGGGATTGCCTTTTCTACAGTAAATTTTGCAAAAAATAATTTTCTACTGTCGCAAATTTTAATTACGCCAGGGATTGCCTTTTCTATAGTAAATTTCTCACAAATTAATTTTTTACTGTCGCAAATTTTAATTGCGCCAGGGATTGCCTTTTCTATAGTAAATTATTCACAAAATAATTTTATACTGTCGCAAATTTTAATTACGCCAGGGATTATCTTTTCTATAGTAAATTATTCAAAAAATAATTTTTTACTGTCGCAAATTTTAATTACGCCAGGGATTGCCTTTTCTATAGTAAATTATTAAAAAAATAATTTTCAAATGTCGCAAATTTTAATTACGCCAGGGATTGCCTTTTCTATAGTAAATTTTGCAAAAAATAATTTTCTACTGTCGCAAATTTTAATTACGCCAGGGATTGTCTTTTCTATAGTAAATTTCTCACAAATTAATTTTTTACTGTCGCAAATTTTAAGTGCGCCAGGGATTGCCTTTTCTATAGTAAATTATTCAAAAAATAATTTTTTACTGTCGCAAATTTTAATTACGCCAGGGATTGCCTTTTCTATTGTAAATTATTCAAAAAATAATTTTATACTGTCGCAAATTTTAATTACGCCAGGGATTGCCTTTTCTATAGTAAATTATTCAAAAAATAATTTTATACTGTCGCAAATTTTAATTACGCCAGGGATTGCCTTTTATATAGTAAATTATTCAAAAAATAATTTTTTACTGTCGCAAATTTCAAATCCGCCAGGGATTGCCTTTTCTATAGTAAATTATTCAAAAAATAATTTTTTACTATCGCAAGTTTTAATTACGCCAGGGATTGCCTTTTCTATAGTAAATTATTCAAAAAATAATTTTTTACTATCGCAAATTTTAAATATGCCAGGGATTGCCTTTTCTGTAGTAAATTATTCAAAAAATAATTTTCAACTGTCGCAAATTTTAAGTGCGCCAGGGATTGCCTTTTCTATAGTAAATTATTCAAAAAATAATTTTTTACTGTCGCAAATTTTAATTACGCCAGGGATTGCCTTTTCTATAGTAAATTATTCAAAAAATAATTTTCTACTGTCGCAAATTTTAATTACGCCAAGTATTGCCTTTTCTGTAGTAAATTATTCAAAAAATAATTTTCAACTGTCGCAAATTTTAATTACGCCAGGGATTGCCTTTTCTATAGTAAATTTCTCACAAATTAATTTCTTACTGTCGCAAATTTTAATTGCACCAGGGATTGCCTTTTCTAGAGTAAATTATTCAAAAAATAATTTTCAACTGTCGCAAATTTTAATTACGCCAGGGATTGCCTTTTCTATAGTAAATTATTCAAAAAATAATTTTCTACTGTCGCAAATTTTAAGTGCGCCAGGGATTGCCTTTTCTATAGTAAATTATTCAAAAAATAATTTTTTACTATCGCAAATTTTAATTACGCCAGGGATTGCCTTTTCTATAGTAAATTATTCAAAAAATAATTTTATACTGTCGCAAATTTCAAATCCGACAGGGATTGCCCTTTCTATAGTAAATTTTGCAAAAAAATAATTTTCTACTGTCGCAAATTTTAATTACGCCAGGGATTGCCTATTCTATAGTAAATTATTCAAAAAATAATTTTCTACTGTCGCAAATTTTAAGTGCGCCAGGGATTGCCTTTTCTATAGTAAATTATTCAAAAAATATTTTTTTACTATCGCAAATTTTAATTACGCCAGGGATTGCCTTTTCTATAGTAAATTATTCAAAAAATAATTTTATACTGTCGCAAATTTTAATTACGCCAGGGATTGCCTTTTCTATAGTAAATTATTCAAAAAATAATTTTTTACTGTCGCAAATTTTAAGTGCGCCAGGGATTGCCTTTTCTATAGTAAATTATTCAAAAAATATTTTTTTACTATCGCAAATTTTAATTACGCCAGGGATTGCCTTTTCTATAGTAAATTATTCAAAAAATAATTTTCTACTGTCGCAAATTTTAAGTGCGCCAGGGATTGCCTTTTCTATGGTAAATTATTCAAAAAATAATTTTTTACTGTCGCAAATTTTAATTACGCCAAGGATTGCCTTTTCTATAGTAAATTTTGCAAAAAATAATTTTCTACTGTCGCAAATTTTAATTACGCCAGTGATGGTCTTTTCTATAGTAAATTTCTCACAAATTAATTTTTTACTGTCGCAAATTTTAATTGCGCCAGGGATTGCCTTTTCTATAGTAAATTATTCAAAAAATAATTTTATACTGTCGCAAATTTTAATTACGCCAGGGATTGCCTTTTCTATAGTAAATTATTCAAAAAATAATTTTTTACTGTCGCAAATTTTAAGTGCGCCAGGGATTGCCTTTTCTATAGTAAATTATTCAAAAAATAATTTTTTACTGTCGCAAATTTCAAATCCGCCAGGGATTGCCTTTTCTATAGTAAATTATTCAAAAAATAATTTTTTACTATCGCAAGTTTTAAGTACGCCAGGGATTGCCTTTTCTATAGTAAATTATTCAAAAAATAATTTTTTACTATCGCAAATTTTAATTACGCCAGGGATTGCCTTTTCTATAGTAAATTATTCAAAAAATAATTTTCAACTGTCGCAAATTTTAATTACGCCAGGGATTGCCTTTTCTATAGTAAATTATTCAAAAAATAATTTTTTACTGTCGCAAATTTTAAGTGCGCCAGGGATTGCCTTTTCTATAGTAAATTATTCAAAAAATAATTTTTTACTGTCGCAAATTTTAATTACGCCAGGGATTGCCTGTTCTATAGTAAATTATTCAAAAAATAATTTTCTACTGTCGCAAATTTTAATTACGCCAGGGATTGCCTTTTCTATAGTAAATTATTCAAAAAATAATTTTCAACTGTCGCAAATTTTAATTACGCCAGGGATTGCCTTTTCTATAGTAAATTTCTCACAAATTAATTTCTTACTGTCGCAAATTTTAATTGCGCCAGGGATTGCCTTTTCTACAGTAAATTATTCAAAAAATAATTTTCAACTGTCGAAAATTTTAATTACGCCAGGGATTGCCTTTTCTATAGTAAATTATTCAAAAAATAATTTTTTACTGTCGCAAATTTTAATTACGCCAGGGATTGCCTTTTCTATAGTAAATTTTGCAAAAAATAATTTTCAACTGTCGCAAATTTTAATTACGCCAGGGATTGCTTTTTCTATAGTAAATTATTCAAAAAATAATTTTTTACTGTCGCAAATTTTAAGTGCGCCAGGGATTGCCTTTTCTATAGTAAATTATTCAAAAAATAATTTTTTACTGTCGCAAATTTTAATTACGCCAGGGATTGCCTTTTCTATAGTAAATTATTCAAAAAATAATTTTCTACTGTCGCAAATTTTAATTACGCCAGGGATTGCCTTTTCTATAGTAAATTATTCAAAAAATAATTTTCAACTGTCGCAAATTTTAATTACGCCAGGGATTGCCTTTTCTATAGTAAATTTCTCACAAATTAATTTCTTACTGTCGCAAATTTTAATTGCGCCAGGGATTGCCTTTTCTACAGTAAATTATTCAAAAAATAATTTTCAACTGTCGCAAATTTTAATTACGCCAGGGATTGCCTTTTCTATAGTAAATTATTCAAAAAATAATTTTCAACTGTCGCAAATTTTAATTACGCCAGGGATTGCCTTTTCTATAGTAAATTTCTCACAAATTAATTTCTTACTGTCGCAAATTTTAATTGCGCCAGGGATTGCCTCTTCTACAGTAAATTATTCAAAAAATAATTTTCAACTGTCGCAAATTTTAATTACGCCAGGGATTGCCTATCTATAGTAAATTATTCAAAAAATAATTTTTTACTGTCGCAAATTTTAATTACGCCAGGGATTGCCTTTTCTATAGTAAATTATTCAAAAAATAATTTTTTACTGTCGCAAATTTTAATTACGCCAGGGATTGCCTTTTCTATAGTAAATTATTCAAAAAATAATTTTTTACTGTCGCAAATTTTAATTACGCCAGGGATTGCCTTTTCTATAGTAAATTATTCAAAAAATAATTTTATACTGTCGCAAATTTTAATTACGCCAGGGATTGCCTTTTCTATAGTAAATTATTCAAAAAATAATTTTATACTGTCGCAAATTTTAATTACGCCAGGGATTGCCTTTTATATAGTAAATTATTCAAAAAATAATTTTTTACTTTCGCAAATTTCAAATCCGCCAGGGATTGCCTTTTCTATAGTAAATTATCCAAAAAATAATTTTTTACTATCGCAAGTTTTAATTCCGCCATGGATTGCCTTTTCTATAGTAAATAATTCAAAAAATAATTTTATACTGTCGCAAATTTTAAGTGCGCCAGGGATTGCCTTTTCTATAGTAAATTATTCAAAAAATAATTTTTTACTATCGCAAACTTTAATTACGCCAGGGATTGCCTTTTCTATAGTAAATTATTCAAAAAATAATTTTCAACTGTCGCAAATTTTAATTACGCCTGGGATTGCCTTTTCTATAGTAAATTATTCAAAAAATAATTTTTTACTGTCGCAAATTTTAAGTGCGCCAGGGATTACCTTTTCTATAGTAAATTATTCAAAAAATAATTTTATACTGTCGCAAATTTTAATTACGCCAGGGATTGCCTTTTCTATAGTAAATTATTCAAAAAATAATTTTATACTGTCGCAAATTTTAATTACGCCAGGGACTGCCTTTTATATAGTAAATTATTCAAAAAATAATTTTTTACTGTCGCAAATTTCAAATCCGCCAGGGATTGCCTTTTCTATAGTAAATTATTCAAAAAATAATTTTTTACTATCGCAAGTTTTAATTACGCCAGGGATTGCCTTTTCTATAGTAAATTATTCAAAAAATAATTTTATACTGTCGCAAATTTTAAGTGCGCCAGGGATTGCCTTTTCTATAGTAAATTATTCAAAAAATAATTTTTTACTATCGCAAATTTTAATTACGCCAGGGATTGCCTTTTCTATAGTAAATTATTCAAAAAATAATTTTCAACTGTCGCAAATTTTAATTACGCCTGGGATTGCCTTTTCTATAGTAAATTATTCAAAAAATAATTTTTTACTGTCGCAAATTTTAAGTGCGCCAGGGATTGCCTTTTCTATAGTAAATTATTCAAAAAATAATTTTATACTGTCGCAAATTTTAATTACGCCAGGGATTGCCTTTTATATAGTAAATTATTCAAAAAATAATTTTTTACTGTCGCAAATTTCAAATCCGCCAGGGATTGCCTTTTCTATAGTAAATTATTCAAAAAATAATTTTTTACTATCGCAAGTTTTAATTACGCCAGGGATTGCCTTTTCTATAGTAAATTATTCAAAAAATAATTTTATACTGTCGCAAATTTTAAGTGCGCCAGGGATTGCCTTTTCTATAGTAAATTATTCAAAAAATAATTTTTTACTATCGCAAATTTTAATTACGCCAGGGATTGCCTTTTCTATAGTAAATTATTCAAAAAATAATTTTCAACTGTCGCAAATTTTAATTACGCCTGGGATTGCCTTTTCTATAGTAAATTATTCAAAAAATAATTTTTCACTGTTGCAAATTTTAAGTGCGCCAGGGATTGCCTTTTCTATAGTAAATTATTCAAAAAATAATTTTTTACTGTCGCAAATTTCAAATCCGCCAGGGATTGCCTTTACTATAGTAAATTATTCAAAAAATAATTTTTTACTATCGCATTAAGTACGCCTGGGATTGCCTTTTCTATAGTAAATTATTCAAAAAATAATTTTTTACTGTCGCAAATTTTAAGTGCGCCAGGGATTGCCTTTTCTATAGTAAATTATTCAAAAAATAATTTTTTACTGTCGCAAATTTTAATTACGCCAGGGATTGCCTTTTCTATAGTAAATTATTCAAAAAATAATTTTCTACTGTCGCAAATTTTAATTACGCCAGGGATTGCCTTTTCTATAGTAAATTATTCAAAAAATAATTTTCAACTGTCGCAAATTTTAATTACGCCAGGGATTGCCTTTTCTATAGTAAATTTCTCACAAATTAATTTCTTACTGTCGCAAATTTTAATTGCACCAGGGATTGCCTTTTCTACAGTAAATTATTCAAAAAATAATTTTCAACTGTCGCAAATTTTAATTACGCCAGGGATTGCCTTTTCTATAGTAAATTATTCAAAAAATAATTTTCTACTGTCGCAAATTTTAAGTGCGCCAGGGATTGCCTTTTCTATAGTAAATTATTCAAAAAATAATTTTTTACTATCGCAAATTTTAATTACGCCAGGGATTGCCTTTTCTATTATAAATTATTCAAAAAATAATTTTATACTGTCGCAAATTTCAAATCCGCCAGGGATTGCCTTTTCTATAGTAAATTTTGCAAAAAATAATTTTCTACTGTCGCAAATTTTAATTGCGCCAGGGATTGCCTTTTCTATAGTAAATTTCTCACAAATTAATTTTCAACTGTCGCAAATTTTAATTACGCCAGGGATTGCCTTTTCTATAGTAAATTATTCAAAAAATAATTTTTTACTGTCGCAAATTTTAACTACGGCAGGGATTGCCTGTTCTATAGTAAATTTTGCAAAAAATAATTTTCTACTGTCGCAAATTTTAATTACGCCAGTGATTGTTTTCTATAGTAAATTTCTCACAAATTAATTTTTTACTGTCGCAAATTTTAATTGCGCCAGGGATTGCCTTTTATATAGTAAATTATTCAAAAAATAATTTTTTACTGTCGCAAATTTCAAATCCGCCAGGGATTGCCTTTTCTATAGTAAATTATTCAAAAAATAATTTTTTACTATCGCAAGTTTTAAGTGCGCCAGGGATTGCCTTTTCTATAGTAAATTATTCAAAAAATAATTTTTTACTATCGCAAATTTTAATTACGCCAGGGATTGCCTTTTCTATAGTAAATTATTCAAAAAATAATTTTCAACTGTCGCAAATTTTAATTACGCCAGGGATTGCCTTTTCTATAGTAAATTATTCAAAAAATAATTTTTTACTGTCGCAAATTTTAAGTAAGCCAGGGATTGCCTTTTCTATAGTAAATTATTCAAAAAATAATTTTTTACTCTCGCAAATTTTAATTACGCCAGGGATTGCCTTTTCTATAGTAAATTTTGCAAAAAATAATTTTCTACTGTCGCAAATTTTAATTACGCCAGTGATTGTCTTTTCTATAGTAAATTTCTCACAAATTAATTTTTTACTGTCGCAAATTTTAATTGCGCCAGGGATTGCCTTTTATATAGTAAATTATTCAAAAAATAATTTTTTACTGTCGCAAATTTCAAATCCACCAGTGATTGCCTTTTCTATAGTAAATTATTCAAAAAATAATTTTTTACTATCGCAAGTTTTAAGTGCGCCAGGGATTGCCTTTTCTATAGTAAATTATTCAAAAAATAATTTTTTACTATCGCAAATTTTAATTACGCCAGGGATTGCCTTTTCTATAGTAAATTATTCAAAAAATAATTTTCAACTGTCGCAAATTTTAATTACGCCAGCGATTGCCTTTTCTATAGTAAATTATTCAAAAAATAATTTTTTACTGTCGCAACTTTTAAGTGCGCCAGGGATTGACTTTTCTATAGTAAATTATTCAAAAAATAATTTTTTACTATCGCAAATTTTAATTACGCCAGGGATTACCTTTTCTATAGTAAATTATTCAAAAAATAATTTTCTACTGTCGCAAATTTTAATTACGCCAGGGATTGCCTTTTCTATAGTAAATTATTCAAAAAATAATTTTCAACTGTCGCAAATTTTAATTACGCCAGGGATTGCCTTTTCTATAGTAAATTTCTCACAAATTAATTTCTTACTGTCGCAAATTTTAATTGCGCCAGGGATTGCCTTTTCTACAGTAAATTATTCAAAAAATAATTTTCAACTGTCGCAAATTTTAAGTGCGCCAGGGATTGCCTTTTCTTTAGTAAATTATTCAAAAAATAATTTTTTACTATCGCAAGTTTTAATTACGCCAGGGATTGCCTTTTCTATAGTAAATTATTCAAAAAATAATTTTCTACTGTCGCAAATTTTAAGTGCGCCAGGGATTGCCTTTTCTATAGTAAATTATTCAAAAAATAATTTTTTACTATCGCAAATTTTAATTACGCCAGGGATTGCCTTTTCTATAGTAAATTATTCAAAAAATAATTTTATACTGTCGCAAATTTTAATTACGCCAGGGATTGCCTTTTATATAGTAAATTATTCAAAAAATAATTTTTTACTGTCGCAAGTTGCAAATCCGCCAGGGATTGCCTTTTCTATAGTAAATTATTCAAAAAATAATTTTTTACTATCGCAAGTTTTAATTACGCCGGGGATTGCCTTTTCTATAGTAAATTATTCAAAAAATAATTTTATACTGTCGCAAATTTTAAGTGCGCCAGGGATTGCCTTTTCTATAGTAAATTATTCAAAAAATAATTTTTTACTATCGCAAATTTTAATTACGCCAGGGATTGCCTTTTCTATAGTAAATTATTCAAAAAATAATTTTCAACTGTCGCAAATTTTAATTACGCCAGGGATTGCCTTTTCTATAGTAAATTATTCAAAAAATAATTTTTTACTGTCGCAAATTTTAAGTGCGCCAGGGATTGCCTTTTCTATAGTAAATTATTCAAAAAATAATTTTTTACTGTCGAAAATTTTAATTACGCCAGGGATTGCCTTTTCCATAGTAAATTATTCAAAAAATAATTTTCTACTGTCGCAAATTTTAATTACGCCAGGGATTGCCTTTTCTATAGTAAATTATTCAAAAAATAATTTTCAACTGTCGCAAAGTTTAATTACGCCAGGGATTGTCTTTTCTATAGTAAAATTCTCACAAATTAATTTCTTACTGTCGCAAATTTTAATTGCGCCAGGGATTGCCTTTTCTACAGTAAATTATTCAAAAAATAATTTTCAACTGTCGCAAATTTTAATAACGCCAGGGATTGCCTTTTCTATAGTAAATTATTCAAAAAATAATTTTCTACTGTCGCAAATTTTAAGTGCGCCAGGGATTGCCTTTTCTATAGTAAATTATTCAAAAAATAATTTTTTACTATCGCAAATTTTAATTACGCCAGGGATTGCCTTTTCTATAGTAAATTATTCAAAAAATAATTTTATACTGTCGCAAATTTCAAATCCGCCAGGGATTGCCTTTTCTATAGTAAATTTTGCAAAAATAATTTTCTACTGTCGCAAATTTTAATTGCGCCAGGGATTGCCTTTTCTACAGTAAATTATTCAAAAAATAATTTTCAACTGTCGCAAATTTTAATAACGCCAGGGATTGCCTTTTCTATAGTAAATTATTCAAAAAATAATTTTCTACTGTCGCAAATTTTAAGTGCGCCAGGGATTGCCTTTTCTATAGTAAATTATTCAAAAAATAATTTTTTACTATCGCAAATTTTAATTACGCCAGGGATTGCCTTTTCTATAGTAAATTATTCAAAAAATAATTTTATACTGTCGCAAATTTCAAATCCGCCAGGGATTGCCTTTTCTATAGTAAATTTTGCAAAAATAATTTTGTACTGTCGCAAATTTTAATTACGCCAGGGATTGCCTTTTCTATAGTAAATTATTCAAAAAATAATTTTCAACTGTCGCAAATTTTAATTACGCCTGGGATTGCCTTTTCTATAGTAAATTATTCAAAAAATAATTTTTTAGGGATTGCCTTTTCTATAGTAAATTATTCAAAAAATAATTTTTTACTATCACACGTTTTAAGTGCGCCAGGGATTGCCTTTTCTATAGTAAATTATTCAAAAAATAATTTTTTACTATCGCAAATTTTAATTACGCCAGGGATTGCCTTTTCTATAGTAAATTATTCAAAAAATAATTTTCAACTGTCGCAAATTTTAATTACGCCAGGGATTGCCTTTTCTATAGTAAATTATTCAAAAAATAATTTTTTACTGTCGCAAATTTTAAGTGCGCCAGGGATTGCCTTTTCTATAGTAAATTATTCAAAAAATAATTTTTTACTCTCGCAAATTTTAATTACGCCAGGGATTGCCTTTTCTATAGTAAATTTTGCAAAAAATAATTTTCTACTGTCGCAAATTTTAATTACGCCAGTGATTGTCTTTTCTATAGTAAATTTCTCACAAATTAATTTTTTACTGTCGCAAATTTTAATTGCGCCAGGGATTGCCTTTTATATAGTAAATTATTCAAAAAATAATTTTTTACTTTTGCCTTTTCTATATTAAATTATTCAAAAAATAATTTTTTACTATCGCAAATTTTAAGTGCGCCAGGGATTGCCTTTTCTATAGTAAATTATTCAAAAAATAATTTTTTACTATCGCAAATTTTAATTAGGCCAGGGATTGCCTTTTCTATAGTAAATTATTCAAAAAATAATTTTCAACTGTCGCAAATTTTAATTACGCCAGGGATTGCCTTTTCTATAGTAAATTATTCAAAAAATAATTTTTTACTGTCGCAACTTTTAAGTGCGCCAGGGATTGACTTTTCTATAGTAAATTATTCAAAAAATAATTTTTTACCGTCGCAAATTTTAATTACGCCAGGGATTACCTTTTCTATAGTAAATTATTCAAAAAATAATTTTCTACTGTCGCAAATTTTAATTACGCCAGGGATTGCCTTTTCTATAGTAAATTAGTCAAAAAATAATTTTCAACTGTCGCAAATTTTAATTACGCCAGGGATTGCCTTTTCTATAGTAAATTTCTCACAAATTAATTTCTTACTGTCGCAAATTTTAATTGCGCCAGGGATTGCCTTTTCTACAGTAAATTATTCAAAAAATAATTTTCAACTGTCGCAAATTTTAAGTGCGCCAGGGATTGCCTTTTCTATAGTAAATTATTCAAAAAATAATTTTTTACTATCGCAAGTTTTAATTACGCCAGGGATTGCCTTTTCTATAGTAAATTATTCAAAAAATAATTTTCTACTGTCGCAAATTTTAAGTGCGCCAGGGATTGCCTTTTCTATAGTAAATTATTCAAAAAATAATTTTTTACTATCGCAAATTTTAATTACGCCAGGGATTGCCTTTTCTATAGTAAATTATTCAAAAAATAATTTTATACTGTCGCAAATTTTAATTACGCCAGGGATTGCCTTTTATATAGTAAATTATTCAAAAAATAATTTTTTACTGTCGCAAGTTGCAAATCCGCCAGGGATTGCCTTTTCTATAGTAAATTATTCAAAAAATAATTTTTTACTATCGCAAGTTTTAATTACGCCAGGGATTGCCTTTTCTATAGTAAATTATTCAAAAAATAATTTTATACTGTCGCAAATTTTAAGTGCGCCAGGGATTGCCTTTTGTATAGTAAATTATTCAAAAAATAATTTTTTACTATCGCAAATTTTAATTACGCCAGGGATTGCCTTTTCTATAGTAAATTTCTCACAAATTAATTTTCAACTGTCGCAAATTTTAATTACGCCAGGGATTGCCTTTTCTATAGTAAATTATTCAAAAAATAATTTTTTACTGTCGCAAATTTTAACTACGCCAGGGATTGCATTTTCTATAGTAAATTTTGCAAAAAATAATTTTCTACTGTCGCAAATTTTAATTACGCCAGTGATTGTTTTCTATAGTAAATTTCTCACAAATTAATTTTTTACTGTCGCAAATTTTAATTGCGCCAGGGATTGCCTTTTATATAGTAAATTATTCAAAAAATAATTTTTTACTGTCGCAAATTTCAAATCCGCCAGGGATTGCCTTTTCTATAGTAAATTATTCAAAAAATAATTTTTTACTATCACACGTTTTAAGTGCGCCAGGGATTGCCTTTTCTATAGTAAATTATTCAAAAAATAATTTTTTACTATCGCAAATTCTAATTACGCCAGGGATTGCCTTTTCTATAGTAAATTATTCAAAAAATAATTTTCAACTGTCGCAAATTTTAATTACGCCAGGGATTGCCTTTTCTATAGTAAATTATTCAAAAAATAATTTTTTACTGTCGCAAATTTTAAGTGCGCCAGGGATTGCCTTTTCTATAGTAAATTATTCAAAAAATAATTTTTTAATCTCGCAAATTTTAATTACGCCAAGGATTGCCTTTTCTATAGTAAATTTTGCAAAAAATAATTTTCTACTGTCGCAAATTTTAATTACGCCAGTGATTGTCTTTTCTATAGTAAATTTCTCACAAATTAATTTTTTACTGTCGCAAATTTTAATTGCGCCAGGGATTGCCTTTTATATAGTAAATTATTCAAAAAATAATTCTTTACTTTTGCCTTTTCTATATTAAATTATTCAAAAAATAATTTTTTACTATCGCAAGTTTTAAGTGCGCCAGGGATTGCCTTTTCTATAGTAAATTATTCAAAAAATAATTTTTTACTATCGCAAATTTTAATTACGCCAGGGATTGCCTTTTCTATAGTAAATTATTCAAAAAATAATTTTCAACTGTCGCAAATTTTAATTACGCCAGGGATTGCCTTTTCTATAGTAAATTATTCAAAAATAATTTTTTACTGTCGCAACTTTTAAGTGCGCCAGGGATTGACTTTTCTATAGTAAATTATTCAAAAAATAATTTTTTACTGTCGCAAATTTTAATTACGTCAGGGATTACCTTTTCTATAGTAAATTATTCAAAAAATAATTTTCTACTGTCGCAAATTTTAATTACGCCAGGGATTGCCTTTTCTATAGTAAATTAGTCAAAAAATAATTTTCAACTGTCGCAAATTTTAATTACGCCAGGGATTGCCTTTTCTATAGTAAATTTCTCACAAATTAATTTCTTACTGTCGCAAATTTTAATTGCGCCAGGGATTGCCTTTTCTACAGTAAATTATTCAAAAAATAATTTTCAACTGTCGCAAATTTTAAGTGCGCCAGGGATTGCCTTTTCTATAGTAAATTATTCAAAAAATAATTTTTTACTATCGCAAGTTTTAATTACGCCAGGGATTGCCTTTTCTATAGTAAATTATTCAAAAAATAATTTTCTACTGTCGCAAATTTTAAGTGCGCCAGGGATTGCCTTTTCTATAGTAAATTATTCAAAAAATAATTTTTTACTATCGCAAATTTTAATTACGCCAGGGATTGCCTTTTCTATAGTAAATTATTCAAAAAATAATTTTATACTGTCGCAAATTTTAATTACGCCAGGGATTGCCTTTTATATAGTAAATTATTCAAAAAATAATTTTTTACTGTCGCAAGTTGCAAATCCGCCAGGGATTGCCTTTTCTATAGTAAATTATTCAAAAAATAATTTTTTACTATCGCAAGTTTTAATTACGCCAGGGATTGCCTTTTCTATAGTAAATTATTCAAAAAATAATTTTATACTGTCGCAAATTTTAAGTGCGCCAGGGATTGCCTTTTGTATAGTAAATTATTCAAAAAATAATTTTTTACTATCGCAAATTTTAATTACGCCAGGGATTGCCTTTTCTATAGTAAATTATTCAAAAAATAATTTTCAACTGTCGCAAATTTTAATTACGCCAGGGATTGCCTTTTCTATAGTAAATTATTCAAAAAATAATTTTTTACTGTCGCAAATTTTAAGTGCGCCAGGGATTGCCTTTTCTATAGTAAATTATTCAAAAAATAATTTTTTACTGTCGAAAATTTTAATTACGCCAGGGATTGCCTTTTCTATAGTAAATTATTCAAAAAATAATTTTCTACTGTCGCAAATTTTAATTACGCCAGGGATTGCCTTTTCTATAGTAAATTATTCAAAAAAATAATTTTCAACTGTCGCAAATTTTAATTACGCCAGGGATTGTCTTTTCTATAGTAAAATTCTCACAAATTAATTTCTTACTGTCGCAAATTTTAATTGCGCCAGGGATTGCCTTTTCTACAGTAAATTATTCAAAAAATAATTTTCAACTGTCGCAAATTTTAATAACGCCAGGGATTGCCTTTTCTATAGTAAATTATTCAAAAAATAATTTTCTACTGTCGCAAATTTTAAGTGCGCCAGGGATTGCCTTTTTATAGTAAATTATTCAAAAAATATTTTTTTACTATCGCAAATTTTAATTACGCCAGGGATTGCCTTTTCTATAGTAAATTATTCAAAAAATAATTTTATACTGTCGCAAATTTCAAATCCGCCAGGGATTGCCTTTTCTATAGTAAATTTTGCAAAAATAATTTTCTACTGTCGCAAATTTTAATTACGCCAAGGATTGCCTTTTCTATAGTAAATTTCTCACAAATTAATTTTTTACTGTCGCAAATTTTAATTGCGCCAGGGATTGCCTTTTCTATACTAAATTATTCAAAAAATAATTTTATACTGTCGCAAATTTTAATTACGCCAGGGATTGCCTTTTCTATAGTAAATTATTCAAAAAATAATTTTTTTACTGTCGCAAACTTTAATTACGCCAGGGATTGCCTTTTCTATAGTAAATTATTCAAAAAATAATTTTCAACTGTCGCAAATTTTAATTACGCCAGGGATTGCCTTTTCTATAGTAAATTATTCAAAAAATAATTTTCTACTGTCGCAAGTTTTAATTGCGCCAGGGATTGCCTTTTCTATGGTAAATTATTCAAAAAATAATTTTTTACTGTCGCAAATTTTAATTGCGCCAGGGATTGCCTTTTATATAGTAAATTTTGCAAAAAATAATTTTCTACTGTCGCAAATTTTAATTACGCCAGTGATTGTCTTTTCTATAGTAAATTTCTCACAAATTAATTTTTTACTGTCGCAAATTTTAATTGCGCCAGGGATTGCCTTTTATATAGTAAATTATTCAAAAAATAATTTTTTACTGTCGCAAATTTCAAATCCGCCAGGGATTGCCTTTTCTATAGTAAATTATTCAAAAAATAATTTTTTACTATCGCAAGTTTTAAGTGCGCCAGGGATTGCCTTTTCTATAGTAAATTATTCAAAAAATAATTTTTTACTATCGCAAATTTTAATTACGCCAGGGATTGCCTTTTCTATAGTAAATTATTCAAAAAATAATTTTCAACTGTCGCAAATTTTAATTACGCCAGGGATTGCCTTTTCTATAGTAAATTATTCAAAAAATAATTTTTTACTGTCGCAAATTTTAAGTGCGCCAGGGATTGCCTTTTCTATAGTAAATTATTCAAAAAATAATTTTTTACTGTCGCAAATTTTAATTACGCCAGGGACTGCCTTTTCTATAGTAAATTATTCAAAAAATAATTTTCTACTGTCGCAAGTTTTAATTACGCCAGGGATTGCCTTTTCTATAGTAAATTATTCAAAAAATAATTTTAAACTGTCGCAAATTTTAATTGCGCCAGGGATTGCCTTTTCTATAGTAAATTATTCAAAAAATAATTTTATACTGTCGCAAATTTTAATTACGCCAGGGATTGCCTTTTCTATAGTAAATTATTCAAAAAATAATTTTCTACTGTCGCAAATTTTAAGTGCGCCAGGGATTGCCTTTTCTATAGTAAATTATTCAAAAAATAATTTTATACTGTCGCAAATTTTAAATACGCCAGGGATTGCCTTTTCTATAGTAAATTATTCAAAAAATAATTTTATACTGTCGCAAATTTTAAGTGCGCCAGGGATTGCCTTTTCTATAGTAAATTATTCAAAAAATAATTTTATACTGTCGCAAATTTTAATTACGCCAGGGATTGCCTTTTCTATAGTAAATTATTCAAAAAATAATTTTCTACTGTCGCAAATTTTAAGTGCGCCAGGGATTGCCTTTTCTATAGTAAATTATTCAAAAAATAATTTTATACTGTCGCAAATTTTAAATACGCCAGGGATTGCCTTTTCTATAGTAAATTATTCAAAAAATAATTTTATACTGTCGCAAATTTTAATTGCGTCAGGGATTGCCTTTTCTATAGTAAATTATTCAAAAAATAATTTTATACTGTCGCAAATTTTAAGTGCGCCAGGATTGCCTTTTCTATAGTAAATTATTCAAAAAATAATTTTTTACTGTCGCAAATTTTAAGTGCGCCAGGGATTGCCTTTTCTATAGTAAATTATTCAAAAAATAATTTTATACTGTCGCAAATTTTAATTGCGCCAGGGATTGCCTTTTCTATAGTAAATTATTCAAAAAATAATTTTTTACTGTCGCAAATTTTAATTGCGCCAGGGATTGCCTTTTCTATAGTAAATTATTCAAAAAATAATTTTCTACTGTCGCAAATTTTAATTACGCCAGGGATTGCCTTTTCTATAGTAAATTATTCAAAAAATAATTTTTTACTGTCGCAAATTTTAAATACGCCAGGGATTGCCTTTTCTATAGTAAATTATTCAAAAAATAATTTTATACTGTCGCAAATTTTAATTGCGCCAGGGATTGCCTTTTCTATAGTAAATTATTCAAAAAATAATTTTATACTGTCGCAAATTTTAACTGCGCCAGGGATTGCCTTTTCTATAGTAAATTATTCAAAAAATAATTTTTTACTGTCGCAAATTTTAAGTGCGCCAGGGATTGCCTTTTCTATAGTAAATTATTCAAAAAATAATTTTATACTGTCGCAAATTTTAATTACGCCAGGGATTGCCTTTTCTATAGTAAATTATTCAAAAAATAATTTTCTACTGTCGCAAATTTTAAGTGCGCCAGGGATTGCCTTTTCTATATTAAATTATTCCAAAAATAATTTTATACTGTCGCAAATTTTAATTGCGCCAGGGATTGCCTTTTCTATAGTAAATTATTCAAAAAATAATTTTATACTGTCGCAAATTTTAATTTCGCCAGGGATTTCCTTTTCTATAGTAAATTATTCAAAAAATAATTTTTTACTGTCGCAAATTTTAATTACTCCAGGCATTGCCTTTTCTATAGTAAATTATTCAAAAAATAATTTTCTACTGTCGCAAATTTTAATTACGCCAGGGATTGCCTTTTCTATAGTAAATTATTCAAAAAATAATTTTATACTGTCGCAAATTTTAATTGCGCCTGGGATTGCCTTTTCTATAGTAAATTATTCTTCAAAAAATAAGTTTCAACTGTCGCAAATTTTAATTACGCCAGGGATTGCCTTTTCTATAGTAAACTATTCAAAAAATAATTTTATACTGCTGCAAATTTTAAGTGCGCCAGGTATTGCCTTTTCTATAGTAAATTATTCAAAAAATAATTTTATAATGTCGCAAATTTTAAGTGCGCCAGGGATTGCCTTTTCTATAGTAAATTATTCAAAAAATAATTTTCAACTGTCGCAAATTTCAAATCCGCCAGGGATTGCCTTTTCTATAGTAAATTATTCAAAAAATAATTTTATACTGTGGCAAATTTTAAATATCCCAGGGATTGCCTTTTCTATAGTAAATTTCTCACAAATTAATTTTTTACTGTCGCAAATTTTAAATACGCCAGGGATTGCCTTTTCTATAGTAAATTATTCAAAAAATAATTTTTTACTGTCGCAAATTTCAAATCCGCCAGGGATTGCCTTTTCTATAGTAAATTATTCAAAAAATAATTTTCTACTGTCGCAAATTTTAATTACGCCAGTGATTGCCTTTTCTATAGTAAATTATTCAAAAAATAATTTTTTACTATCGCAAGTTTTAATTGTGCCAGGGATTGCCTTTTCTACAGTAAATTATTCAAAAAATAATTTTATACAGTCGCAAATTTTAATTGCGCCAGGGATTGCTTTTTCTATAGTAAATTATTCAAAAAATAATTTTCAACTGTCGCAAATTTTAATTACGGCAGGGGTTGCCTTTTCTATAGTAAATTATTCAAAAAATAATTTTATACTGTCGCAAATTTTAATTACGCCAGGGATTGCCTTTTCTATAGTAAATTATTCAAAAAATAATTTTATACTGTCGCAAATTTTAATTGCGCCAGGGATTGCCTTTTCTATAGTAAATTATTCAAAAAATAATTTCTACTGTCGCAAATTTTAATTACGCCAGGGATTGCCTTTTCTATAGTAAATTTCTCACAAATTAATTTTCTACTGTCGCAAATTTCAAATCCGCCAGGGATTGCCTTTTCTACAGTAAATTTTGCAAAAACTAATTTTATACTGTCGCAAATTTTAATTGCGCCAGGGATTGCCTTTTCTATAGTAAATTATTCAAAAAATAATTTTCTACTGTCGCAAATTTCAAATCCGCCAGGGATTGCCTTTTCTATAGTAAATTATTCAAAAAATAATTTTCTACTGTCGCAAATTTTAATTACGCCAGGGATTGCCTTTTCTATAGTAAATTATTCAAAAAATAATTTTATCCTGTCGCAAATTTTAAATACGCCAGGGATTGCCTTTTCTATAGTAAATTATTCAAAAAATAATTTTATACTGTCGCAAATTTTAAGTGCGCCAGGGATTGCCTTTTCTATAGTAAATTATTCAAAAAATAATTTTATACTGTCGCAAATTTTAATTACGCCAGGGATTGCCTTTTCTATAGTAAATTATTCAAAAAATAATTTTCTACTGTCGCAAATTTTAAGTGCGCCAGGGATTGCCTTTTCTATAGTAAATTATTCAAAAAATAATTTTATTCTGTCGCAAATTTTAAATACGCCAGGGATTGCCTTTTCTATAGTAAATTATTCAAAAAATAATTTTATACTGTCGCAAATTTTAATTGCGCCAGGGATTGCCTTTTCTATAGTAAATTATTCAAAAAATAATTTTATACTGTCGCAAATTTTAAGTGCGCCAGGATTGCCTTTTCTATAGTAAATTATTCAAAAAATAATTTTTTACTGTCGCCAATTTTAAGTGCGCCAGGGATTGCCTTTTCTATAGTAAATTATTCAAAAAATAATTTTATACTGTCGCAAATTTTAATTGCGCCAGGGATTGCCTTTTCTATAGTAAATTATTCAAAAAATAATTTTTTACTGTCGCAAATTTTAATTGCGCCAGGGATTGCCTTTTCTATAGTAAATTATTCAAAAAATAATTTTCTACTGTCGCAAATTTTAATTACGCCAGGGATTGCCTTTTCTATAGTAAATTATTCAAAAAATAATTTTTTACTGTCGCAAATTTTAAATACTCCAGGGATTGCCTTTTCTATAGTAAATTATTCAAAAAATTATTTTGTACTGTCGCAAATTTTAATTCCGCCAGGGATTGCCTTTTCTATAGTAAATTATTCAAAAAATAATTTTATACTGTCGCAAATTTTAAGTGCGCCAGGGATTACCTTTTCTATAGTAAATTATTCAAAAAATAATTTTTTAATTTTGCAAATTTTAAGTGCCCCAGGGATTGCCTTTTCTATAGTAAATTATTCAAAAAATAATTTTATACTGTCGCAAATTTTAATTACGCCAGGGATTGCCTTTTCTATAGTAAATTATTCAAAAAATAATTTTCTACTGTCGCAAATTTTAAGTGCGCCAGGGATTGCCTTTTCTTTAGTAAATTATTCAAAAAATAATTTTATACTGTCGCAAATTTTAATTGCGCCAGGGATTGCCTTTTCTATATTAAATTATTCAAAAAATAATTTTATACTGTCGCAAATTTTAATTGCGCCAGGGATTTCCTTTTCTATGGTAAATTATTCAAAAAATAATTTTTTACTGTCGCAAATTTTAATTACTCCAGGGATTGCCTTTTCTATAGTAAATTATTCAAAAAATAGTTTTCTACTGTCGCAAATTTTAATTACGCCAGGGATTGCCTTTTCTATAGTAAATTATTCAAAAAATAATTTTATACTGTCGCAAATTTTAATTACGCCAGGGATTGCCTTTTCTATAGTAAATTATTCTTCAAAAAATAAGTTTCAACTGTCGCAAATTTTAATTACGCCAGGGATTGCCTTTTCTATAGTAAATTATTCAAAAAATAATTTTATACTGTTGCAAATTTTAAGTGCGCCAGGTATTGCCTTTTCTATAGTAAATTATTCAAAAAATAATTTTATAATGTCGCAAATTTTAAGTGCGCCAGGGATTGCCTTTTCTATAGTAAATTATTCAAAAAATAATTTTCAAATGTCGCAAATTTCAAATCCGCCAGGGATTGCCTTTTCTATAGTAAATTATTCAAAAAATAATTTTATACTGTGGCAAATTTTAAATATCCCAGGGATTGCCTTTTCTATAGTAAATTTCTCACAAATTAATTTTTTACTGTCGCAAATTTTAAATACGCCAGGGATTGCCTTTTCTATAGTAAATTATTCAAAAAATAATTTTTTACTGTCGCAAATTTCAAATCCGCCAGGGATTGCCTTTTCTATAGTAAATTATTCAAAAAATAATTTTCTACTGTCGCAAATTTTAATTACGCCAGGGATTGCCTTTTCTATAGTAAATTATTCAAAAAATAATTTTTTACTATCGCAAGTTTTAATTGCGCCAGGGATTGCCTTTTCTACAGTAAATTATTCAAAAAATAATTTTATACTGTCGCAAATTTTAATTGCGCCAGGGATTGCTTTTTCTATAGTAAATTATTCAAAAAATAATTTTCAACTGTCGCAAATTTTAATTACGGCAGGGGTTGCCTTTTCTATAGTAAATTATTCAAAAAATAATTTTTTACTGTCGCAAATTTTAAATACGCCAGGGATTGCCTTTTCTATAGTAAATTATTCAAAAAATAATTTTTTACTGTCGCAAATTTCAAATCCGCCAGGGATTGCCTTTTCTATAGTAAATTATTCAAAAAATAATTTTCTACTGTCGCAAATTTTAATTACGCCAGGGATTGCCTTTTCTATAGTAAATTATTCAAAAAATAATTTTTTACTATCGCAAGTTTTAATTGCGCCAGGGATTGCCTTTTCTACAGTAAATTTCGCAAAAAATAATTTTTTACTGTCGCAAATTTTAATTGCGCCAGGGATTGCCTTTTCTATAGTAAATTATTCAAAAAATAATTTTTTACTGTCGCAAATTTTAAATACGCCAGGGATTGCCTTTTCTATAGTAAATTATTCAAAAAATAATTTTATAATGTCGCAAATTTTAATTACGCCAGGGATTGCCTTTTCTATAGTAAATTATTCAAAAAATAATTTTATACTGTCGCAAATTTTAATTGCGCCAAGGATTGCCTTTTCTATAGTAAATTATTCAAAAAATAATTTCTACTGTCGCAAATTTTAATTACGCCAGGGATTGCCTTTTCTATAGTAAATTTCTCACAAATTAATTTTCTACTGTCGCAAATTTCAAATCCGCCAGGGATTGCCTTTTCTACAGTAAATTTTGCAAAAACTAATTTTATACTGTCGCAAATTTTAATTGCGCCAGGGATTGCCTTTTCTATAGTAAATTATTCAAAAAATAATTTTCTACTGTCGCAAATTTCAAATCCGCCAGGGATTGCCTTTTCTATAGTAAATTATTCAAAAAATAATTTTCTACTGTCGCAAATTTTAATTACGCCAGGGATTGCCTTTTCTATAGTAAATTATTCAAAAAATAATTTTCTACTGTCTCAAATTTTAAATATCCCAGGGATTGCCTTTTCTATAGTAAATTATTCAAAAAATAATTTTATACTGTCGCAAATTTTAATTACGCCAGGGATTGCCTTTTCTATAGTAAATTATTCAAAAAATAGTTTTATACTGTCGCAAATTTTAATTACGCCAGGGATTGCCTTTTCTATAGTAAATTATTCAAAAAATAATTTTATACTGTCGCAAATTTTAATTACGGCAGGGATTGCCTTTTCTATAGTAAATTATTCAAAAAGAATTTTTTACAGTCGCAAATTTTAATTGCGCCAGGGATTACCTTTTCTATAGTAAATTATTCAAAAAATAATTTTTTACTGTCGCAAATTTTAAGTGCGCCAGGGATTGCCTTTTCTATAGTAAATTATTCAAAAAATAATTTTTTACTGTCGCAAATTTCAAATCCGCCAGGGATTGCCTTTTCTATAGTAAATTATTCAAAAAATAATTTTTTACTGTCGCAAATTTTAACTACGCCAGGGATTGCCTTTTCTATAGTAAATTTCTCACAAATTAATTTTTTACTGTCGCACATTTTAAATACGCCAGGGATTGCCTTTTCTATAGTAAATTATTCAAAAAATAATTTTTTACTGTCGCAAATTTCAAATCCGCCAGCGATTGCCTTTTCTATAGTAAATTTCTCACAAATTAATTTTCTACTGTCGCAAATTTTAATTACGCCAGGGATTGCCTTTTCTATAGTAAATTATTCAAAAAATAATTTTTTACTATCGCAAGTTTTAATTGCGCCAGGGATTGCCTTTTCTACAGTAAATTATTCAAAAAATAATTTTATACTGTCGCAAATTTTAATTGCGCCAGGGATTGCTTTTTCTATAGTAAATTATTCAAAAAATAATTTTCAACTGTCGCAAATTTTAATTACGGCAGGGATTGCCTTTTCTATAGTAAATTATTCAAAAAATAATTTTTTACTGTCGCAAATTTTAAATACGCCAGGGATTGCCTTTTCTATAGTAAATTATTCAAAAAATAATTTTTTACTGTCGCAAATTTCAAATCCGCCAGGGATTGCCTTTTCTATAGTAAATTATTCAAAAAATAATTTTCTACTGTCGCAAATTTTAATTACGCCAGGGATTGCCTTTTCTATAGTAAATTATTCAAAAAATAATTTTTTACTATCTCAAGTTTTAATTGCGCCAGGGATTGCCTTTTCTACAGTAAATTTTGCAAAAAATAATTTTTTACTGTCGCAAATTTTAATTGCGCCAGGGATTGCCTTTTCTATAGTAAATTATTCAAAAAATAATTTTTTACTTTCGCAAATTTTAAATACGCCAGGGATTGCCTTTTCTATAGTAAATTATTCAAAAAATAATTTTATACTGTCGCAAATTTTAATTACGCCAGGGATTGCCTTTTCTATAGTAAATTATTCAAAAAATAATTTTATACTGTCGCAAATTTTAATTGCGCCAGGGATTGCCTTTTCTATAGTAAATTATTCAAAAAATAATTTCTACTGTCGCAAATTTTAATTACGCCAGGGATTGCCTTTTCTATAGTAAATTTCTCACAAATTAATTTTCTACTGTCGCAAATTTCAAATCCGCCAGGGATTGCCTTTTCTACAGTAAATTTTGCAAAAACTAATTTTATACTGTCGCAAATTTTAATTGCGCCAGGGATTGCCTTTTCTATAGTAAATTATTCAAAAAATAATTTTCTACTGTCGCAAATTTCAAATCCGCCAGGGATTGCCTTTTCTATAGTAAATTATTCAAAAAATAATTTTCTACTGTCGCAAATTTAAATTACGCCAGGGATTGCCTTTTCTATAGTAAATTATTCAAAAAATAATTTTCTACTGTCGCAAATTTTAAATATCCCAGGGATTGCCTTTTCTATAGTAAATTATTCAAAAAATAATTTTATACTGTCGCAAATTTTAATTACGCCAGGGATTGCCTTTTCTATAGTAAATTATTCAAAAAATAATTTTATACTGTCGCAAATTTTAATTACGCCAGGGATTGCCTTTTCTATAGTAAATTATTCAAAAAATAATTTTATACTGTCGCAAATTTTAATTACGGCAGGGATTGCCTTTTCTATAGTAAATAATTCAAAAAGAATTTTTTACAGTCGCAAATTTTAATTGCGCCAGGGATTGCCTTTTCTATAGTAAATTATTCAAAAAATAATTTTTTACTGTCGCAAATTTTAAGTGCGCCAGGGATTGCCTTTTCTATAGTAAATTATTCAAAAAATAATTTTTTACTGTCACAAATTGCAAATCCGCCAGGGATTGCCTTTTCTATAGTAAATTATTCAAAAAATAATTTTTTACTGTCGCAAATTTTAATTACGCCAGGGATTGCCTTTTCTATAGTAAATTTCTCACAAATTAATTTTTTACTGTCGCAAATTGTAATTGCGCCAGGGATTGCCTTTTCTATAGTAAATTTTGCAAAAAAATAATTTTTTAACTGTCGCAAATTTTAAATATCCCAGGGATTGCCTTTTCTATAGTAAATTTCTCACAAATTAATTTTTTACTGTCGCAAATTTTAAATATCCCAGGGATTCCCTTTTCTATAGTAAATTTTGCAAAAATTAATTTTTTACTGTCGCAAATTTTAATTGCGCCAGGGATTGCCTTTTCTATAGTAAATTTTGCAAAAAAATAATTTTTTAACTGTCGCAAATTTTAAATATCCCAGGGATTGCCTTTTCTATAGTAAATTTCTCACAAATTAATTTTTTACTGTCGCAAATTTTAAATATCCCAGGGATTGCCTTTTCTATAGTAAATTATTCAAAAAATAATTTTTTACTGTCGCAAATTTTAAATATCCCAGGGATTGCCTTTTCTATAGTAAATTTCTCACAAATTAATTTTTTACTGTCGCAAATTTTAAATACGCCAGGGATTGCCTTTTCTATAGTAAATTATTCAAAAAATAATTTTTACTGTCGCAAATTTCAAATCCGCCAGGGATTGCCTTTTCTATAGTAAATTATTCAAAAAATAATTTTCTACTGTCGCAAATTTTAATTACGCCAGGGATTGCCTTTTCTATAGTAAATTATTCAAAAAATAATTTTTTACTATCGCAAGTTTTAATTGCGCCAGGGATTGCCTTTTCTACAGTAAATTTTGCAAAAAATAATTTTTTACTGTCGCAAATTTTAATTGCGCCAGGGATTGCCTTTTCTATAGTAAATTATTCAAAAAATAATTTTTTACTGTCGCAAATTTTAAATACGCCAGGGATTGCCTTTTCTATAGTAAATTATTCAAAAAATAATTTTATACTGTTGCAAATTTTAATTACGCCAGGGATTGCCTTTTCCATAGTAAATTATTCAAAAAATAATTTTCTACTGTCGCAAATTTAAATTACGCCAGGGATCGCCTTTTCTATAGTAAATTATTCAAAAAATAATTTTCTACTGTCGCAAATTTTAAATATCCCAGGAATTGCCTTTTCTATAGTAAATTATTCAAAAAATAATTTTATACTGTCGCAAATTTTAATTACGCCAGGGATTGCCTTTTCTATAGTAAATTATTCAAAAAATAATTTTATACTGTCGCAAATTTTAATTACGCCAGGGATTGCCTTTTCTATAGTAAATTATTCAAAAAATAATTTTATACTGTCGCAAATTTTAATTACGGCAGGGATTGCCTTTTCTATAGTAAATAATTCAAAAAGAATTTTTTACAGTCGCAAATTTTAATTGCGCCAGGGATTGCCTTTTCTATAGTAAATTATTCAAAAAATAATTTTTTACTGTCGCAAATTTTAAGTGCGCCAGGGATTGCCTTTTCTATAGTAAATTATTCAAAAAATAATTTTTTACTGTCGCAAATTTCAAATCCGCCAGGGATTGCCTTTTCTATAATAAATTATTCAAAAAATAATTTTTTACTGTCGCAAATTTTAATTACGCCAGGGATTGCCTTTTCTATAGTAAATTTCTCACAAATTAATTTTTTACTGTCGCACATTTTAAATACGCCAGGGATTGCCTTTTCTATAGTAAATTATTCAAAAAATAATTTTCTACTGTCGCAAATTTTAAATATCCCAGGGATTGCCTTTTCTATAGTAAATTTCTCACAAATTAATTTCTTACTGTCGCAAATTTTAAATACGCGAGGGATTGCCTTTTCTATAGTAAATTATTCAAAAAATAATTTTTTACTGTCGCAAATTGTAATTGCGCCAGGGATTGCCTTTTCTATAGTAAATTTTGCAAAAAAATAATTTTTTAACTGTCGCAAATTTTAAATATCCCAGGGATTGCCTTTTCTATAGTAAATTTCTCACAAATTAATTTTTTACTGTCGCAAATTTTAAATATCCCAGGGATTGCCTTTTCTATAGTAAATTTTGCAAAAATTAATTTTTTACTGTCGCAAATTTTAATTGCGCCAGGGATTGCCTTTTCTATAGTAAATTTTGCAAAAAAATAATTTTTTAACTGTCGCAAATTTTAAATATCCCAGGGATTGCCTTTTCTTTAGTAAATTTCTCACAAATTAATTTTTTACTGTCGCAAATTTTAAATATCCCAGGGATTGCCTTTTCTATAGTAAATTATTCAAAAAATAATTTTTTACTGTCGCAAATTTTAAATATCCCAGGGATTGCCTTTTCTATAGTAAATTTCTCACAAATTAATTTTTTACTGTCGCAAATTTTAAATACGCCAGGGATTGCCTTTTCTATAGTAAATTATTCAAAAAATAATTTTATACTGTCGCAAATTTTAATTACGCCAGGGATTGCCTTTTCTATAGTAAATTATTCAAAAAATAATTTTATACTGTCGCAAATTTTAATTGCGGCAGGGATTGCCTTTTCTATAGTAAATAATTCAAAAAGAATTTTTTACAGTCGCAAATTTTAATTGCGCCAGGGATTGCCTTTTCTATAGTAAATTATTCAAAAAATAATTTTTTACTGTCGCAAATTTTAAGTGCGCCAGGGATTGCCTTTTCTATAGTAAATTATTCAAAAAATAATTTTTTACTGTCGCAAATTTCAAATCCGCCAGGGATTGCCTTTTCTATAGTAAATTATTCAAAAAATAATTTTTTACTGTCGCAAATTTTAATTACGCCAGGGATTGCCTTTTCTATAGTAAATTTCTCACAAATTAATTTTTTACTGTCGCACATTTTAAATACGCCAGGGATTGCCTTTTCTATAGTAAATTATTCAAAAAATAATTTTCTACTGTCGCAAATTTTAAATATCCCAGGGATTGCCTTTTCTATAGTAAATTTCTCACAAATTAATTTCTTACTGTCGCAAATTTTAAATACGCGAGGGATTGCCTTTTCTATAGTAAATTATTCAAAAAATAATTTTTTACTGTCGCAAATTGTAATTGCGCCAGGGATTGCTTTTTTTATAGTAAATTTTGCAAAAAAATAATTTTTTAACTGTCGCAAATTTTAAATATCCCAGGGATTGCCTTTTCTATAGTAAATTTCTCACAAATTAATTTTTTACTGTCGCAAATTTTAAATATCCCAGGGATTGCCTTTTCTATAGTAAATTTTGCAAAAATTAATTTTTTACTGTCGCAAATTTTAATTGCGCCAGGGATTGCCTTTTCTATAGTAAATTTTGCAAAAAAATAATTTTTTAACTGTCGCAAATTTTAAATATCCCAGGGATTGCCTTTTCTATAGTAAATTTCTCACAAATTAATTTTTTACTGTCGCAAATTTTAAATATCCCAGGGATTGCCTTTTCTATAGTAAATTATTCAAAAAATAATTTTTTACTGTCGCAAATTTTAAATATCCCAGGGATTGCCTTTTCTATAGTAAATTTCTCACAAATTAATTTTTTACTGTCGCAAATTTTAAATACGCCAGGGATTGCCTTTTCTATAGTAAATTATTCAAAAAATAATATTTTACTGTCGCAAATTTCAAATCCGCCAGGGATTGCCTTTTCTATAGTAAATTATTCAAAAAATAATTTTCTACTGTCGCAAATTTTAATTACGCCAGGGATTGCCTTTTCTATAGTAAATTATTCAAAAAATAATTTTTTACTATCGCAAGTTTTAATTGCGCCAGGGATTGCCTTTTCTACAGTAAATTTTGCAAAAAATAATTTTTTACTGTCGCAAATTTTAATTGCGCCAGGGATTGCCTTTTCTATAGTAAATTATTCAAAAAATAATTTTTTACTGTCGCAAATTTTAAATACGCCAGGGATTGCCTTTTCTATAGTAAATTATTCAAAAAATAATTTTATACTGTTGCAAATTTTAATTACGCCAGGGATTGCCTTTTCTATAGTAAATTATTCAAAAAATAATTTTATACTGTCGCAAATTTTAATTGCGCCAGGGATTGCCTTTTCTATAGTAAATTATTCAAAAAATAATTTCTACTGTCGCAAATTTTAATTACGCCAGGGATTGCCTTTTCTATAGTAAATTTCTCACAAATTAATTTTCTACTGTCGCAAATTTCAAATCCGCCAGGGATTGCCTTTTCTACAGTAAATTTTGCAAAACCTAATTTTATACTGTCGCAAATTTTAATTGCGCCAGGGATTGCCTTTTCTATAGTAAATTATTCAAAAAATAATTTTCTACTGTCGCAAATTTCAAATCCGCCAGGGATTGCCTTTTCTATAGTAAATTATTCAATAAATAATTTTCTACTGTCGCAAATTTTAATTACGCCAGGGATTGCCTTTTCTATAGTAAATTATTCAAAAAATAATTTTCTACTGTCGCAAATTTTAAATATCCCAGGGATTGCCTTTTCTATAGTAAATTATTCGAAAAATAATTTTATACTGTCGCAAATTTTAATTACGCCAGGGATTGCCTTTTCTATAGTAAATTATTCAAAAAATAATTTTATACTGTCGCAAATTTTAATTACGCCAGGGATTGCCTTTTCTATAGTAAATTATTCAAAAAATAATTTTATACTGTCGCAAATTTTAATTACGCCAGGGATTGCCTTTTCAATAGTAAATTATTCAAAAAGAATTTTTTACAGTCACAAATTTTAAATGCGCCAGGGATTGCCTTTTCTATAGTAAATTATTCAAAAAATAATTTTTTACTGTCGCAAATTTTAATTACGCCAGGGATTGCCTTTTCTATAGTAAATTTCTCACAAATTAATTTTTTACTGTCGCACATTTTAAATACGCCAGGGATTGCCTTTTCTATAGTAAATTATTCAAAAAATAATTTTCTACTGTCGCAAATTTTAAATATCCCAGGGATTGCCTTTTCTATAGTAAATTTCTCACAAATTAATTTCTTACTGTCGCAAATTTTAAATACGCCAGGGATTGCCTTTTCTATAGTAAATTATTCAAAAAATAATTTTTTACTGTCGCAAATTGTAATTGCGCCAGGGATTGCCTTTTCTATAGTAAATTTTGCAAAAAAATAATTTTTTAACTGTCGCAAATTTTAAATATCCCAGGGATTGCCTTTTCTATAGTAAATTTCTCACAAATTAATTTTTTACTGTCGCAAATTTTAAATATCCCAGGGATTGCCTTTTCTATAGTAAATTATTCGAAAAATAATTTTATACTGTCGCAAATTTTAATTACGCCAGGGATTGCCTTTTCTATAGTAAATTATTCAAAAAATAATTTTATACTGTCGCAAATTTTAATTACGCCAGGGATTGCCTTTTCAATAGTAAATTATTCAAAAAGAATTTTTTACAGTCACAAATTTTAAATGCGCCAGGGATTGCCTTTTCTATAGTAAATTATTCAAAAAATAATTTTCTACTGTCGCAAATTTTAAATATCCCAGGGATTGCCTTTTCTATAGTAAATTATTCGAAAAATAATTTTATACTGTCGCAAATTTTAATTACGCCAGGGATTGCCTTTTCTATAGTAAATTATTCAAAAAATAATTTTATACTGTCGCAAATTTTAATTACGCCAGGGATTGCCTTTTCTATAGTAAATTATTCAAAAAATAATTTTATACTGTCGCAAATTTTAATTACGCCAGGGATTGCCTTTTCAATAGTAAATTATTCAAAAAGAATTTTTTACAGTCACAAATTTTAAATGCGCCAGGGATTGCCTTTTCTATAGTAAATTATTCAAAAAATAATTTTTTACTGTCGCAAATTTTAATTACGCCAGGGATTGCCTTTTCTATAGTAAATTTCTCACAAATTAATTTTTTACTGTCGCACATTTTAAATACGCCAGGGATTGCCTTTTCTATAGTAAATTATTCAAAAAATAATTTTCTACTGTCGCAAATTTTAAATATCCCAGGGATTGCCTTTTCTATAGTAAATTTCTCACAAATTAATTTCTTACTGTCGCAAATTTTAAATACGCCAGGGATTGCCTTTTCTATAGTAAATTATTCAAAAAATAATTTTATACTGTCGCAAATTTTAATTACGCCAGGGATTGCCTTTTCTATAGTAAATTATTCAAAAAATAATTTTATACTGTCGCAAATTTTAATTGCGCCAGGGATTGCCTTTTCTATAGTAAATTATTCAAAAAATAATTTCTACTGTCGCAAATTTTAATTACGCCAGGGATTGCCTTTTCTATAGTAAATTTCTCACAAATTAATTTTCTACTGTCGCAAATTTCAAATCCGCCAGGGATTGCCTTTTCTACAGTAAATTTTGCAAAAACTAATTTTATACTGTCGCAAATTTTAATTGCGCCAGGGATTGCCTTTTCTATAGTAAATTATTCAAAAAATAATTTTCTACTGTCGCAAATTTCAAATCCGCCAGGGATTGCCTTTTCTATAGTAAATTATTCAAAAAATAATTTTCTACTGTCGCAAATTTAAATTACGCCAGGGATTGCCTTTTCTATAGTAAATTATTCAAAAAATAATTTTCTACTGTCGCAAATTTTAAATATCCCAGGGATTGCCTTTTCTATAGTAAATTATTCAAAAAATAATTTTATACTGTCGCAAATTTTAATTACGCCAGGGATTGCCTTTTCTATAGTAAATTATTCAAAAAATAATTTTATACTGTCGCAAATTTTAATTACGCCAGGGATTGCCTTTTCTATAGTAAATTATTCAAAAAATAATTTTATACTGTCGCAAATTTTAATTACGGCAGGGATTGCCTTTTCTATAGTAAATAATTCAAAAAGAATTTTTTACAGTCGCAAATTTTAATTGCGCCAGGGATTGCCTTTTCTATAGTAAATTATTCAAAAAATAATTTTTTACTGTCGCAAATTTTAAGTGCGCCAGGGATTGCCTTTTCTATAGTAAATTATTCAAAAAATAATTTTTTACTGTCACAAATTGCAAATCCGCCAGGGATTGCCTTTTCTATAGTAAATTATTCAAAAAATAATTTTTTACTGTCGCAAATTTTAATTACGCCAGGGATTGCCTTTTCTATAGTAAATTTCTCACAAATTAATTTTTTACTGTCGCAAATTGTAATTGCGCCAGGGATTGCCTTTTCTATAGTAAATTTTGCAAAAAAATAATTTTTTAACTGTCGCAAATTTTAAATATCCCAGGGATTGCCTTTTCTATAGTAAATTTCTCACAAATTAATTTTTTACTGTCGCAAATTTTAAATATCCCAGGGATTCCCTTTTCTATAGTAAATTTTGCAAAAATTAATTTTTTACTGTCGCAAATTTTAATTGCGCCAGGGATTGCCTTTTCTATAGTAAATTTTGCAAAAAAATAATTTTTTAACTGTCGCAAATTTTAAATATCCCAGGGATTGCCTTTTCTATAGTAAATTTCTCACAAATTAATTTTTTACTGTCGCAAATTTTAAATATCCCAGGGATTGCCTTTTCTATAGTAAATTATTCAAAAAATAATTTTTTACTGTCGCAAATTTTAAATATCCCAGGGATTGCCTTTTCTATAGTAAATTTCTCACAAATTAATTTTTTACTGTCGCAAATTTTAAATACGCCAGGGATTGCCTTTTCTATAGTAAATTATTCAAAAAATAATTTTTTACTGTCGCAAATTTCAAATCCGCCAGGGATTGCCTTTTCTATAGTAAATTATTCAAAAAATAATTTTCTACTGTCGCAAATTTTAATTACGCCAGGGATTGCCTTTTCTATAGTAAATTATTCAAAAAATAATTTTTTACTATCGCAAGTTTTAATTGCGCCAGGGATTGCCTTTTCTACAGTAAATTTTGCAAAAAATAATTTTTTACTGTCGCAAATTTTAATTGCGCCAGGGATTGCCTTTTCTATAGTAAATTATTCAAAAAATAATTTTTTACTGTCGCAAATTTTAAATACGCCAGGGATTGCCTTTTCTATAGTAAATTATTCAAAAAATAATTTTATACTGTTGCAAATTTTAATTACGCCAGGGATTGCCTTTTCCATAGTAAATTATTCAAAAAATAATTTTCTACTGTCGCAAATTTAAATTACGCCAGGGATCGCCTTTTCTATAGTAAATTATTCAAAAAATAATTTTCTACTGTCGCAAATTTTAAATATCCCAGGAATTGCCTTTTCTATAGTAAATTATTCAAAAAATAATTTTATACTGTCGCAAATTTTAATTACGCCAGGGATTGCCTTTTCTATAGTAAATTATGCAAAAAATAATTTTATACTGTCGCAAATTTTAATTACGCCAGGGATTGCCTTTTCTATAGTAAATTATTCAAAAAATAATTTTATACTGTCGCAAATTTTAATTACGGCAGGGATTGCCTTTTCTATAGTAAATAATTCAAAAAGAATTTTTTACAGTCGCAAATTTTAATTGCGCCAGGGATTGCCTTTTCTATAGTAAATTATTCAAAAAATAATTTTTTACTGTCGCAAATTTTAAGTGCGCCAGGGATTGCCTTTTCTATAGTAAATTATTCAAAAAATAATTTTTTACTGTCGCAAATTTCAAATCCGCCAGGGATTGCCTTTTCTATAATAAATTATTCAAAAAATAATTTTTTACTGTCGCAAATTTTAATTACGCCAGGGATTGCCTTTTCTATAGTAAATTTCTCACAAATTAATTTTTTACTGTCGCACATTTTAAATACGCCAGGGATTGCCTTTTCTATAGTAAATTATTCAAAAAATAATTTTCTACTGTCGCAAATTTTAAATATCCCAGGGATTGCCTTTTCTATAGTAAATTTCTCACAAATTAATTTCTTACTGTCGCAAATTTTAAATACGCGAGGGATTGCCTTTTCTATAGTAAATTATTCAAAAAATAATTTTTTACTGTCGCAAATTGTAATTGCGCCAGGGATTGCCTTTTCTATAGTAAATTTTGCAAAAAAATAATTTTTTAACTGTCGCAAATTTTAAATATCCCAGGGATTGCCTTTTCTATAGTAAATTTCTCACAAATTAATTTTTTACTGTCGCAAATTTTAAATATCCCAGGGATTGCCTTTTCTATAGTAAATTTTGCAAAAATTAATTTTTTACTGTCGCAAATTTTAATTGCGCCAGGGATTGCCTTTTCTATAGTAAATTTTGCAAAAAAATAATTTTTTAACTGTCGCAAATTTTAAATATCCCAGGGATTGCCTTTTCTTTAGTAAATTTCTCACAAATTAATTTTTTACTGTCGCAAATTTTAAATATCCCAGGGATTGCCTTTTCTATAGTAAATTATTCAAAAAATAATTTTTTACTGTCGCAAATTTTAAATATCCCAGGGATTGCCTTTTCTATAGTAAATTTCTCACAAATTAATTTTTTACTGTCGCAAATTTTAAATACGCCAGGGATTGCCTTTTCTATAGTAAATTATTCAAAAAATAATTTTATACTGTCGCAAATTTTAATTACGCCAGGGATTGCCTTTTCTATAGTAAATTATTCAAAAAATAATTTTATACTGTCGCAAATTTTAATTGCGGCAGGGATTGCCTTTTCTATAGTAAATAATTCAAAAAGAATTTTTTACAGTCGCAAATTTTAATTGCGCCAGGGATTGCCTTTTCTATAGTAAATTATTCAAAAAATAATTTTTTACTGTCGCAAATTTTAAGTGCGCCAGGGATTGCCTTTTCTATAGTAAATTATTCAAAAAATAATTTTTTACTGTCGCAAATTTCAAATCCGCCAGGGATTGCCTTTTCTATAGTAAATTATTCAAAAAATAATTTTTTACTGTCGCAAATTTTAATTACGCCAGGGATTGCCTTTTCTATAGTAAATTTCTCACAAATTAATTTTTTACTGTCGCACATTTTAAATACGCCAGGGATTGCCTTTTCTATAGTAAATTATTCAAAAAATAATTTTCTACTGTCGCAAATTTTAAATATCCCAGGGATTGCCTTTTCTATAGTAAATTTCTCACAAATTAATTTCTTACTGTCGCAAATTTTAAATACGCGAGGGATTGCCTTTTCTATAGTAAATTATTCAAAAAATAATTTTTTACTGTCGCAAATTCTAATTGCGCCAGGGATTGCTTTTTTTATAGTAAATTTTGCAAAAAAATAATTTTTTAACTGTCGCAAATTTTAAATATCCCAGGGATTGCCTTTTCTATAGTAAATTTCTCACAAATTAATTTTTTACTGTCGCAAATTTTAAATATCCCAGGGATTGCCTTTTCTATAGTAAATTTTGCAAAAATTAATTTTTTACTGTCGCAAATTTTAATTGCGCCAGGGATTGCCTTTTCTATAGTAAATTTTGCAAAAAAATAATTTTTTAACTGTCGCAAATTTTAAATATCCCAGGGATTGCCTTTTCTATAGTAAATTTCTCACAAATTAATTTTTTACTGTCGCAAATTTTAAATATCCCAGGGATTGCCTTTTCTATAGTAAATTATTCAAAAAATAATTTTTTACTGTCGCAAATTTTAAATATCCCAGGGATTGCCTTTTCTATAGTAAATTTCTCACAAATTAATTTTTTACTGTCGCAAATTTTAAATACGCCAGGGATTGCCTTTTCTATAGTAAATTATTCAAAAAATAATATTTTACTGTCGCAAATTTCAAATCCGCCAGGGATTGCCTTTTCTATAGTAAATTATTCAAAAAATAATTTTCTACTGTCGCAAATTTTAATTACGCCAGGGATTGCCTTTTCTATAGTAAATTATTCAAAAAATAATTTTTTACTATCGCAAGTTTTAATTGCGCCAGGGATTGCCTTTTCTACAGTAAATTTTGCAAAAAATAATTTTTTACTGTCGCAAATTTTAATTGCGCCAGGGATTGCCTTTTCTATAGTAAATTATTCAAAAAATAATTTTTTACTGTCGCAAATTTTAAATACGCCAGGGATTGCCTTTTCTATAGTAAATTATTCAAAAAATAATTTTATACTGTTGCAAATTTTAATTACGCCAGGGATTGCCTTTTCTATAGTAAATTATTCAAAAAATAATTTTATACTGTCGCAAATTTTAATTGCGCCAGGGATTGCCTTTTCTATAGTAAATTATTCAAAAAATAATTTCTACTGTCGCAAATTTTAATTACGCCAGGGATTGCCTTTTCTATAGTAAATTTCTCACAAATTAATTTTCTACTGTCGCAAATTTCAAATCCGCCAGGGATTGCCTTTTCTACAGTAAATTTTGCAAAACCTAATTTTATACTGTCGCAAATTTTAATTGCGCCAGGGATTGCCTTTTCTATAGTAAATTATTCAAAAAATAATTTTCTACTGTCGCAAATTTCAAATCCGCCAGGGATTGCCTTTTCTATAGTAAATTATTCAATAAATAATTTTCTACTGTCGCAAATTTTAATTACGCCAGGGATTGCCTTTTCTATAGTAAATTATTCAAAAAATAATTTTCTACTGTCGCAAATTTTAAATATCCCAGGGATTGCCTTTTCTATAGTAAATTATTCGAAAAATAATTTTATACTGTCGCAAATTTTAATTACGCCAGGGATTGCCTTTTCTATAGTAAATTATTCAAAAAATAATTTTATACTGTCGCAAATTTTAATTACGCCAGGGATTGCCTTTTCTATAGTAAATTATTCAAAAAATAATTTTATACTGTCGCAAATTTTAATTACGCCAGGGATTGCCTTTTCAATAGTAAATTATTCAAAAAGAATTTTTTACAGTCACAAATTTTAAATGCGCCAGGGATTGCCTTTTCTATAGTAAATTATTCAAAAAATAATTTTTTACTGTCGCAAATTTTAATTACGCCAGGGATTGCCTTTTCTATAGTAAATTTCTCACAAATTAATTTTTTACTGTCGCACATTTTAAATACGCCAGGGATTGCCTTTTCTATAGTAAATTATTCAAAAAATAATTTTCTACTGTCGCAAATTTTAAATATCCCAGGGATTGCCTTTTCTATAGTAAATTTCTCACAAATTAATTTCTTACTGTCGCAAATTTTAAATACGCCAGGGATTGCCTTTTCTATAGTAAATTATTCAAAAAATAATTTTTTACTGTCGCAAATTGTAATTGCGCCAGGGATTGCCTTTTCTATAGTAAATTTTGCAAAAAAATAATTTTTTAACTGTCGCAAATTTTAAATATCCCAGGGATTGCCTTTTCTATAGTAAATTTCTCACAAATTAATTTTTTACTGTCGCAAATTTTAAATATCCCAGGGATTGCCTTTTCTATAGTAAATTTTGCAAAAAATAATTTTTTACTGTCGCAAATTTTAATTGCGCCAGGGATTGCCTTTCCTATAGTAAATTACTCAAAAAATAATTTTCAACTGTCGCAAATTGTAATTGCGCCAGGGATTGCCTTTTCTATAGTAAATTATTCAAAAAATAATTCTCTACTGTCGCAAATTTTAATTACGCCAGGGATTGCCTTTTCTATAGTAAACTTTTCAAAAAATAATTTTCTACTGTCGCAAATTTTAATTACGCCAGGGATTGCCTTTTCTATAGTAAATTATTCAAAAAATAATTTTTTACTGTCGCAAATTTCAAATCCGCCAGGGATTGCCTTTTCTATAGTAAATTTTGCAAAAAATAATTTTTTACTGTCGCAAATTTTAATTGCGCCAGGGATTGCCTTTTCTATAGTAAATTATTCAAAAAATAATTTTCTACTGTCGCAAATTTTAATTACGCCAGGGATTGCCTTTTCTATAGTAAATTATTCAAAAAATAAGTTTTTACTGTCGCAAATTTTAAATATCCCAGGGATTGCCTTTTCTATAGTAAATTTCTCACAAATTAATTTTTTACTGTCGCAAATTTTAATTTCGCCAGGGATTGCCTTTTCTATAGTAAATTATTCAAAAAATAATTTTCAACTGTCGCAAATTTTAATTACGCCAGGGATTGCCTTTTCTATAGTAAATTATTCAAAAAATAATTTTTTACTGTCGCAAATTTTAAGTGCGACAGGGATTGCCTTTTCTATAGTAAATTTTGCAAAAAATAATTTTTTACTGTCGCAAATTTTAATTGCGCCAGGGATTGCCTTTTCAATAGTAAATTATTCAAAAAATAATTTTCAACTGTCGCAAATTTTAATTACGCCAGGGATTGCCTTTTCTATAGTAAATTATTCAAAAAATAATTTTATACTGTCGCAAATTTTAATTATGCCAGGGATTGCCTTTTCTATAGTAAATTATTCAAAAAATAATTTTCAACTGTCGCAAATTTTAATTACGCCAGGGATTGCCTTTTCTATAGTAAATTTTTCAAAAAATAATTTTTTACTGTCGCAAATTTTAATTACGCCAGGGATTGCCTTTTCTATAGTAAATTATTCAAAAAATAATTTTCAACTGTCGCAAATTTTAATTACGCCAGGGATTGCCTTTTCTATAGTAAATTATTCAAAAAATAATTTTTTACTGTCGCAAATTTTAAGTGCGCCAGGGATTGCCTTTACTATAGTAAATTTTGCAAAAAATAATTTTTTACTGTCGCAAATTTTAATTGCGCCAGGGATTGCCTTTTCTATAGTAAATTATTCAAAAAATAATTTTCTACTGTCGCAAATTTTAATTACGCCAGGGATTGCCTTTTCTATAGTAAATTATTCAAAAAATAATTTTATACTGTCGCAAATTTTAATTACGCCAGGGATTGCCTTTTCTATAGTAAATTATTCAAAAAATAATTTTCTACTGTCGCAAATTTTAATTACGCCAGGGATTGCCTTTTCTATAGTAAATTATTCAAAAAATAATTTTCTACTGTCGCAAATTTTAATTACGCCAGGGATTGCCTTTTCTATAGTAAATTATTCAAAAAATAATTTTTGACTGTCGCAAATTTTAATTACGCCAGGGATTGCCTTTTCTATAGTAAATTATTCAAAAAATAATTTTTTACTGTCGCAAATTTTAAATATCCCAGGGATTGCCTTTTCTATAGTAAATTTCTCACAAATTAATTTTTTACTGTCGCAAATTTTAAATACGCCAGGGATTGCCTCTTCTATAGTAAATTATTCAAAAAATAATTTTCTACTGTCGCAAATTTTAATTGCGCCAGGGATTGCCTTTTCTATAGTAAATTATTCAAAAAATAATTTTTTACTCTCGCAAATTTTAAATACGCCAGGGATTGCCTTTTCTATAGTAAATTATTCAAAAAATAATTTTTTACTGTCGCAAATTTTAAATACGCCAGGGATTGCCTTTTCTATAGTAAATTTTGCAAAAAAATAATTTTTTACTGTCGCAAATTTTAAATATCCCAGGGATTGCCTTTTCTATAGTAAATTTCTCACAAATTAATTTTTTACTGTCGCAAATTTTAATTACGTCAGGGATTGCCTTTTCTATAGTAAATTATTCAAAAAATAATTTTATACTGTCGCAAATTTTAATTACGCCAGGGATTGCCTTTTCTATAGTAAATTATTCAAAAAAAATTTTTTACTGTCGCAAATTTTAATTACGCCAGGGATTGCCTTTTCTATAGTAAATTTTGCAAAAAATAATTTTTTGCTGTCGCAAATTTTAATTGCGCCAGGGATTGCTTTTCTATAGTAAATTATTCAAAAAATAATTTTCAATTGTCGCAAATTTTAATTACGCCAGGGATTGCCTTTTCTATAGTAAATTATTCAAAAAATAATTTTATACTGTCGCAAATTTTAATTACGCCAGGGATTGCCTTTTCTATAGTAAATTATTCAAAAAATAATTTTTTACTGTCGCAAATTTTAATTGCGCCAGGGATTGCCTTTTCTATAGTAAATTATTCAAAAAATAATTTTTTACTGTCGCAAATTTCAAATCCGCCAGGGATTGCCTTTTCTACAGTAAATTTTGCAAAAAATAATTTTTTACTGTTGCAAATTTTAATTGCGCCAGGGATTGCCTTTTCTATAGTAAATTATTCAAAAAATAATTTTATACTGTCGCAAATTTTAATTACGCCAGGGATTGCCTTTTCTATAGTAAATTTCTCACAAATTAATTTTTTACTGTCGCAAATTTTAATTACGCCAGGGATTGCCTTTTCTATAGTAAATTATTCAAAAAATAATTTTATACTGTCGCAAATTTTAATTACGCCAGGGATTGCCTTTTCTATAGTAAATTATTCAAAAAATAATCTTATACTGTCGCAAATTTTAATTACGCCAGGGATTGCCTTTTCTTTAGTAAATTATTCAAAAAATAATTTTATACTGTCGCAAATTTTAATTACGCCAGGGATTGCCTTTTCTATAGTAAATTATTCAAAAAATAATTTTATACTGTCGCAAATTTTAATTACGCCAGGGATTGCCTTTTCTATAGTAAATTATTCAAAAAATAATTTTCTACTGTCGCAAATTTTAATTACGCCAGGGATTGCCTTTTCTATAGTAAATTATTCAAAAAATAATTTTCTACTGTCGCAAATTTTAATTACGCCAGGGATTGCCTTTTCTATAGTAAATTATTCAAAAAATAATTTTTGACTGTCGCAAATTTTAATTACGCCAGGGATTGCCTTTTCTATAGTAAATTATTCAAAAAATAATTTTTTACTGTCGCAAATTTTAAATATCCCAGGGATTGCCTTTTCTATAGTAAATTATTCACAAATTAATTTTTTACTGTCGCAAATTTTAAATACGCCAGGGATTGCCTCTTCTATAGTAAATTATTCAAAAAATAATTTTCTACTGTCGCAAATTTTAATTGCGCCAGGGATTGCCTTTTCTATAGTAAATTATTCAAAAAATAATTTTTTATTCTCGCAAATTTTAAATACGCCAGGGATTGCCTTTTCTATAGTAAATTATTCAAAAAATAATTTTTTACAGTCGCAAATTTTAAATACGCCAGGGATTGCCTTTTCTATAGTAAATTTTGCAAAAAAATAATTTTTTACCGTCGCAAATTTTAAATATCCCAGGGATTGCCTTTTCTATAGTAAATTTCTCACAAATTAATTTTTTACTGTCGCAAATTTTAATTACGTCAGGGATTGCCTTTTCTATAGTAAATTATTCAAAAAATAATTTTATACTGTCGCAAATTTTAATTACGCCAGGGATTGCCTTTTCTATAGTAAATTATTCAAAAAAAATTTTTTACTGTCGCAAATTTTAATTACGCCAGGGATTGCCTTTTCTATAGTAAATTATTCAAAAAATAATTTTATACTGTCGCAAATTTTAATTACGCCAGGGATTGCCTTTTCTATAGTAAATTATTCAAAAAATAATTTTTTACTGTCGCAAATTTTAATTGCGCCAGGGATTGCCTTTTCTATAGTAAATTATTCAAAAAATAATTTTTTACTGTCGCAAATTTCAAATCCGCCAGGGATTGCCTTTTCTACAGTAAATTTTGCAAAAAATAATTTTTTACTGTTGCAAATTTTAATGGCGCCAGGGATTGCCTTTTCTATAGTAAATTATTCAAAAAATAATTTTATACTGTCGCAAATTTTAATTACGCCAGGGATTGCCTTTTCTATAGTAAATTTCTCACAAATTAATTTTTTACTGTCGCAAATTTTAATTACGCCAGGGATTGCCTTTTCTATAGTAAATTATTCAAAAAATAATTTTATACTGTCGCAAATTTTAATTACGCCAGGGATTGCCTTTTCTATAGTAAATTATTCAAAAAATAATCTTATACTGTCGCAAATTTTAATTACGCCAGGGATTGCCTTTTCTTTAGTAAATTATTCAAAAAATAATTTTATACTGTCGCAAATTTTAATTACGCCAGGGATTGCCTTTTCTATAGTAAATTATTCAAAAAATAATTTTTTACTGTCGCAAATTGTAATTGCGCCAGGGATTGCCTTTTCTATAGTAAATTTTGCAAAAAAATAATTTTTTAACTGTCGCAAATTTTAAATATCCCAGGGATTGCCTTTTCTATAGTAAATTTCTCACAAATTATTATTTTACTGTCGCAAATTTTAAATATCCCAGGGATTGCCTTTTCTATAGTAAATTTTGCAAAAAATAATTTTTTACTGTCGCAAATTTTAATTGCGCCAGGGATTGCCTTTCCTATAGTAAATTACTCAAAAAATAATTTTCAACTGTCGCAAATTGTAATTGCGCCAGGGATTGCCTTTTCTATAGTAAATTATTCAAAAAATAATTTTCTACTGTCGCAAATTTTAATTACGCCAGGGATTGCCTTTTCTATAGTAAACTTTTCAAAAAATAATTTTCTACTGTCGCAAATTTTAATTACGCCAGGGATTGCCTTTTCTATAGTAAATTATTCAAAAAATAATTTTTTACTGTCGCAAATTTCAAATCCGCCAGGGATTGCCTTTTCTATAGTAAATTTTGCAAAAAATAATTTTTTACTGTCGCAAATTTTAATTGCGCCAGGGATTGCCTTTTCTATAGTAAATTATTCAAAAAATAATTTTCTACTGTCGCAAATTTTAATTACGCCAGGGATTGCCTTTTCTATAGTAAATTATTCAAAAAATAATTTTTTACTGTCGCAAATTTTAAATATCCCAGGGATTGCCTTTTCTATAGTAAATTTCTCACAAATTAATTTTTTACTGTCGCAAATTTTAATTACGCCAGGGATTGCCTTTTCTATAGTAAATTATTCAAAAAATAATTTTCAACTGTCGCAAATTTTAATTACGCCAGGGATTGCCTTTTCTATAGTAAATTATTCAAAAAATAATTTTATACTGTCGCAAATTTTAATTATGCCAGGGATTGCCTTTTCTATAGTAAATTATTCAAAAAATAATTTTCAACTGTCGCAAATTTTAATTACGCCAGGGATTGCCTTTTCTATAGTAAATTATTCAAAAAATAATTTTCTACTGTCGCAAATTTTAATTACGCCAGGGATTGCCTTTTCTATAGTAAATTATTCAAAAAATAATTTTCTACTGTCGCAAATTTTAATTACGCCAGGGATTGCCTTTTCTATTGTAAATTATTCAAAAAATAATTTTATACTGTCGCAAATTTTAATTACGCCAGGGATTGCCTTTTCTATAGTAAATTATTCAAAAAATAATTTTCTACTGTCGCAAATTTTAATTACGCCAGGGATTGCCTTTTCTATAGTAAATTATTCAAAAAATAATTTTCTACTGTCGCAAATTTTAATTACGCCAGGGATTGCCTTTTTATAGTAAATTATTCAAAAAATAATTTTTGAATGTCGCAAATTTTAATTACGCCAGGGATTGCCTTTTCTATAGTAAATTATTCAAAAAATAATTTTTTACTGTCGCAAATTTTAAATATCCCAGGGATTGCCTTTTCTATAGTAAATTTCTCACAAATTAATTTTTTACTGTCGCAAATTTTAAATACGCCAGGGATTGCCTCTTCTATAGTAAATTATTCAAAAAATAATTTTCTACTGTCGCAAATTTTAAATATCCCAGGGATTGCCTTTTCTATAGTAAATTTCTCACAAATTAATTTTTTACTGTCGCAAATTTTAATTACGTCAGGGATTGCCTTTTCTATAGTAAATTATTCAAAAAATAATTTTATACTGTCGCAAATTTTAATTACGCCAGGGATTGCCTTTTCTATAGTAAATTATTCAAAAAAAATTTTTTACTGTCGCAAATTTTAATTACGCCAGGGATTGCCTTTTCTATAGTAAATTTTGCAAAAAATAATTTTTTGCTGTCGCAAATTTTAATTGCGCCAGGGATTGCTTTTCTATAGTAAATTATTCAAAAAATATTTTTCAACTGTCGCAAATATTAATTACGCCAGGGATTGCCTTTTCTATAGTAAATTATTCAAAAAATAATTTTATACTGTCGCAAATTTTAATTACGCCAGGGATTGCCTTTTCTATAGTAAATTATTCAAAAAATAATTTTTTACTGTCGCAAATTTTAATTGCGCCAGGGATTGCCTTTTCTATAGTAAATTATTCAAAAAATAATTTTTTACTGTCGCAAATTTCAAATCCGCCAGGGATTGCCTTTTCTACAGTAAATTTTGCAAAAAATAATTTTTTACTGTTGCAAATTTTAATTGCGCCAGGGATTGCCTTTTCTATAGTAAATTATTCAAAAAATAATTTTATACTGTCGCAAATTTTAATTACGCCAGGGATTGCCTTTTCTATAGTAAATTTCTCACAAATTAATTTTTTACTGTTGCAAATTTTAATTACGCCAGGGATTGCCTTTTCTATAGTAAATTATTCAAAAAATAATTTTTTACTGTCGCAAATTTCAAATCCGCCAGGGATTGCCTTTTCTATAGTAAATTATTCAAAAAATAATTTTTTACTGTCGCAAATTTTAATTACGCCAGGGATTGCCTTTTCTATAGTAAATTTCTCACAAATTAATTTTTTACTGTCGCACATTTTAAATACGCCACGGATTGCCTTTTCTATAGTAAATTATTCAAAAAATAATTTTCTACTGTCGCAAATTTTAAATATCCCAGGGATTGCTTTTTTTATAGTAAATTTCTCACAAATTAATTTCTTACTGTCGCAAATTTTAAATACGCCAGGGATTGCCTTTTCTATAGTAAATTATTCAAAAAATAATTTTTTACTGTCGCAAATTTTAAATATCCCAGGGATTGCCTTTTCTATAGTAAATTTCTCACAAATTAATTTCTTACTGTCGCAAATTTTAAATACGCCAGGGATTGCCTTTTCTATAGTAAATTATTCAAAAAATAATTTTCTACTCACGCAAATTTTAATTGCGCCAGGGATTGCCTTTTCTATAGTAAATTATTCAAAAAATAATTTTCTACTGTCGCAAATTTTAATTACGCCAGGGATTGCCTTTTCTATAGTAAATTATTCAAAAAATAATTTTTTACTGTCGCAAATTTTAAATATCCCAGGGATTGCTTTTTTTATAGTAAATTTCTCACAAATTAATTTCTTACTGTCGCAAATTTTAAATACGCCAGGGATTGCCTTTTCTATAGTAAATTATTCAAAAAATAATTTTTTACTGTCGCAAATTTTAAATATCCCAGGGATTGCCTTTTCTATAGTAAATTTCTCACAAATTAATTTCTTACTGTCGCAAATTTTAAATACGCCAGGGATTGCCTTTTCTATAGTAAATTATTCAAAAAAAAATTTTCTACTCTCGCAAATTTTAATTGCGCCAGGGATTGCCTTTTCTATAGTAAATTATTCAAAAAATAATTTTTTACTGTCGCAAATTTTAAATATCCCAGGGATTGCCTTTTCTATAGTAAATTTCTCACAAATTAATTTCTTACTGTCGCAAATTTTAAATACGCCAGGGATTGCCTTTACTATAGTAAATTTTGCAAAAAATAATTTTTTACTGTCGCAAATTTTAATTGCGCCAGGGATTGCCTTTTCTATAGTAAATTATTCAAAAAATAATTTTCTACTGTCGCAAATTTTAATTACGCCAGGGATTGCCTTTTCTATAGTAAATTATTCAAAAAATAATTTTTTACTGTCGCAAATTTTAAATATCCCAGGGATTGCCTTTTCTATAGTAAATTTCTCACAAATTAATTTTTTACTGTCGCAAATTTTAATTACGCCAGGGATTGCCTTTTCTATAGTAAATTATTCAAAAAATAATTTTTTTACTGTCGCAAATTGTAATTGCGCCAGGGATTGCCTTTTATATAGTAAATTATTCAAAAAATAATTTTTTACTGTCGCAAATTTTAAATATCCCAGGGATTGCCTTTTCTATAGTAAATTATTCAAAAAATAATTTTTTACTGTCGCAAATTTTAAATACGCCAGGGATTGCCTTTTCTATAGTAAATTATTCAAAAAATAATTTTCTACTGTCGCAAATTTTAATTACGCCAGGGATTGCCTTTTCTATAGTAAATTATTCAAAAAATAATTTTCTACTGTCGCAAATTTTAATTTCGCCAGGGATTGCCTTTTCTATTGTAAATTATTAAAAAATAATTTTATACTGTCGCAAATTTTAATTACGCCAGGGATTGCCTTTTCTATAGTAAATTATTCAAAAAATAATTTTCTACTGTCGCAAATTTTAATTACGCCAGGGATTGCCTTTTCTATAGTAAATTATTCAAAAAATAATTTTCTACTGTCGCAAATTTTAATTACGCCAGGGATTGCCTTTTCTATAGTAAATTATTCAAAAAATAATTTTTGAATGTCGCAAATTTTAATTACGCCAGGGATTGCCTTTTCTATAGTAAATTATTCAAAAAATAATTTTTTACTGTCGCAAATTTTAAATATCCCAGGGATTGCCTTTTCTATAGTAAATTTCTCACAAATTAATTTTTTACTGTCGCAAATTTTAAATACGCCAGGGATTGCCTCTTCTATAGTAAATTATTCAAAAAATAATTTTCTACTGTCGCAAATTTTAATTGCGCCAGGGATTGCCTTTTCTATAGTAAATTATTCAAAAAATAATTTTTTACTGTCGCAAATTTTAAATACGCCAGGGATTGCCATTTCTATAGTAAATTATTCAAAAAATAATTTTTTACTGTCGCAAATTTTAAATACGCCAGGGATTGCCTTTTCTATAGTAAATTTTGCAAAAAAATAATTTTTTACTGTCGCAAATTTTAAATATCCCAGGGATTGCCTTTTCTATAGTAAATTTCTCACAAATTAATTATTTACTGTCGCAAATTTTAATTACGTCAGGGATTGCCTTTTCTATAGTAAATTATTCAAAAAATAATTTTATACTGTCGCAAATTTTAATTACGCCAGGGATTGCCTTTTCTATAGTAAATTATTCAAAAAAAATTTTTTACTGTCGCAAATTTTAATTACGCCAGGGATTGCCTTTTCTATAGTAAATTTTGCAAAAAATAATTTTTTGCTGTCGCAAATTTTAATTGCGCCAGGGATTGCTTTTCTATAGTAAATTATTCAAAAAATATTTTTCAACTGTCGCAAATATTAATTACGCCAGGGATTGCCTTTTCTATAGTAAATTATTCAAAAAATAATTTTATACTGTCGCAAATTTTAATTACGCCAGGGATTGCCTTTTCCATAGTAAATTATTCAAAAAATAATTTTTTACTGTCGCAAATTTTAATTGCGCCAGGGATTGCCTTTTCTATAGTAAATTATTCAAAAAATAATTTTTTACTGTCGCAAATTTCAAATCCGCCAGGGATTGCCTTTTCTACAGTAAATTTTGCAAAAAATAATTTTCTACTGTCGCAAATTTTAATTGCGCCAGGGATTGCCTTTTCTATAGTAAATTATTCAAAAAATAATTTTTTACTGTCGCAAATTTTAAATACGCCAGGGATTGCCTTTTCTATAGTAAATTATTCAAAAAATAATTTTTTACTGTCGCAAATTTTAAATACGCCAGGGATTGCCTTTTCTATAGTAAATTTTGCAAAAAAATAATTTTTTACTGTCGCATATTTTAAATATCCCAGGGATTGCCTTTTCTATAGTAAATTTCTCACAAATTAATTTTTTACTGTCGCAAATTTTAATTACGTCAGGGATTGCCTTTTCTATAGTAAATTATTCAAAAAATAATTTTATACTGTCGCAAATTTTAATTACGCCAGGGATTGCCTTTTCTATAGTAAATTATTCAAAAAAAATTTTTTACTGTCGCAAATTTTAATTACGCCAGGGATTGCCTTTTCTATAGTAAATTTTGCAAAAAATAATTTTTTGCTGTCGCAAATTTTAATTGCGCCAGGGATTGCTTTTCTATAGTAAATTATTCAAAAAATATTTTTCAACTGTCGCAAATATTAATTACGCCAGGGATTGCCTTTTCTATAGTAAATTATTCAAAAAATAATTTTATACTGTCGCAAATTTTAATTACGCCAGGGATTGCCTTTTCTGTAGTAAATTATTCAAAAAATAATTTTTTACTGTCGCAAATTTTAATTGCGCCAGGGATTGCCTTTTCTATAGTAAATTATTCAAAAAATAATTTTTTACTGTCGCAAATTTTAAATACGCCAGGGATTGCCTTTTCTATAGTAAATTATTCAAAAAATAATTTTTTACTGTCGCAAATTTTAAATACGCCAGGGATTGCCTTTTCTATAGTAAATTTTGCAAAAAAATAATTTTTTACTGTCGCAAATTTTAAATATCCCAGGGATTGCCTTTTCTATAGTAAATTTCTCACAAATTAATTTTTTACTGTCGCAAATTTTAATTACGTCAGGGATTGCCTTTTCTATAGTAAATTATTCAAAAAATAATTTTATACTGTCGCAAATTTTAATTACGCCAGGGATTGCCTTTTCTATAGTAAATTATTCAAAAAAAATTTTTTACTGTCGCAAATTTTAATTACGCCAGGGATTGCCTTTTCTATAGTAAATTTTGCAAAAAATAATTTTTTGCTGTCGCAAATTTTAATTGCGCCAGGGATTGCTTTTCTATAGTAAATTATTCAAAAAATATTTTTCAACTGTCGCAAATATTAATTACGCCAGGGATTGCCTTTTCTATAGTAAATAATTCAAAAAATAATTTTATACTGTCGCAAATTTTAATTACGCCAGGGATTGCCTTTTCTATAGTAAATTATTCAAAAAATAATTTTTTACTGTCGCAAATTTTAAATACGCCAGGGATTGCTTTTCTATAGTAAATTTTGCAAAAAAATAATTTTTTACTGTCGCAAATTTTAAATATCCCAGGGATTGCCTTTTCTATAGTAAATTTCTCACAAATTAATTTTTTACTGTCGCAAATTTTAATTACGTCAGGGATTGCCTTTTCTATAGTAAATTATTCAAAAAATAATTTTATACTGTCGCAAATTTTAATTACGCCAGGGATTGCCTTTTCTATAGTAAATTATTCAAAAAAAAATTTTTACTGTCGCAAATTTTAATTACGCCAGGGATTGCCTTTTCTATAGTAAATTTTGCAAAAAATAATTTTTTGCTGTCGCAAATTTTAATTGCGCCAGGGATTGCTTTTCTATAGTAAATTATTCAAAAAATATTTTTCAACTGTCGCAAATATTAATTACGCCAGGGATAGCCTTTTCTATAGTAAATTATTCAAAAAATAATTTTATACTGTCGCAAATTTTAATTACGCCAGGGATTGACTTTTCTATAGTAAATTATTCAAAAAATAATTTTCTACTGTCGCAAATTTTAATTTCGCCAGGGATTGCCTTTTCTATTGTAAATTATTAAAAAATAATTTTATACTGTCGCAAATTTTAATTACGCCAGGGATTGCCTTTTCTATAGTAAATTATTCAAAAAATAATTTTCTACTGTCGCAAATTTTAATTACGCCAGGGATTGCCTTTTCTATAGTAAATTATTCAAAAAATAATTTTTTACTGTCGCAAATTTTAAATATCCCAGGGATTGCTTTTTTTATAGTAAATTTCTCACAAATTAATTTCTTACTGTCGCAAATTTTAAATACGCCAGGGATTGCCTTTTCTATAGTAAATTATTCAAAAAATAATTTTTTACTGTCGCAAATTTTAAATATCCCAGGGATTGCCTTTTCTATAGTAAATTTCTCACAAATTAATTTCTTACTGTCGCAAATTTTAAATACGCCAGGGATTGCCTTTTCTATAGTAAATTATTCAAAAAATAATTTTCTACTCTCGCAAATTTTAATTGCGCCAGGGATTGCCTTTTCTATAGTAAATTATTCAAAAAATAATTTTTTACTGTCGCAAATTTTAAATATCCCAGGGATTGCCTTTTCTATAGTAAATTTCTTACAAATTAATTTCTTACTGTCGCAAATTTTAAATACGCCAGGGATTGCCTTTACTATAGTAAATTTTGCAAAAAATAATTTTTTACTGTCGCAAATTTTAATTGCGCCAGGGATTGCCTTTTCTATAGTAAATTATTCAAAAAATAATTTTCTACTGTCGCAAATTTTAATTACGCCAGGGATTGCCTTTTCTATAGTAAATTATTCAAAAAATAATTTTTTACTGTCGCAAATTTTAAATATCCCAGGGATTGCCTTTTCTATAGTAAATTTCTCACAAATTAATTTTTTACTGTCGCAAATTTTAATTACGCCAGGGATTGCCTTTTCTATAGTAAATTATTCAAAAAATAATTTTTTACTGTCGCAAATTGTAATTGCGCCAGGGATTGCCTTTTATATAGTAAATTATTCAAAAAATAATTTTTTACTGTCGCAAATTTTAAATATCCCAGGGATTGCCTTTTCTATAGTAAATTATTCAAAAAATAATTTTTTACTGTCGCAAATTTTAAATACGCCAGGGATTGCCTTTTCTATAGTAAATTATTCAAAAAATAATTTTCTACTGTCGCAAATTTTAATTACGCCAGGGATTGCCTTTTCTATAGTAAATTATTCAAAAAATAATTTTCTACTGTCGCAAATTTTAATTTCGCCAGGGATTGCCTTTTCTATTGTAAATTATTAAAAAATAATTTTATACTGTCGCAAATTTTAATTACGCCAGGGATTGCCTTTTCTATAGTAAATTATTCAAAAAATAATTTTCTACTGTCGCAAATTTTAATTACGCCAGGGATTGCCTTTTCTATAGTAAATTATTCAAAAAATAATTTTCTACTGTCGCAAATTTTAATTACGCCAGGGATTGCCTTTTCTATAGTAAATTATTCAAAAAATAATTTTTGAATGTCGCAAATTTTAATTACGCCAGGGATTGCCTTTTCTATAGTAAATTATTCAAAAAATAATTTTTTACTGTCGCAAATTTTAAATATCCCAGGGATTGCCTTTTCTATAGTAAATTTCTCACAAATTAATTTTTTACTGTCGCAAATTTTAAATACGCCAGGGATTGCCTCTTCTATAGTAAATTATTCAAAAAATAATTTTCTACTGTCGCAAATTTTAATTGCGCCAGGGATTGCCTTTTCTATAGTAAATTATTCAAAAAATAATTTTTTACTGTCGCAAATTTTAAATACGCCAGGGATTGCCTTTTCTATAGTAAATTATTCAAAAAATAATTTTTTACTGTCGCAAATTTTAAATACGCCAGGGATTGCCTTTTCTATAGTAAATTTTGCAAAAAAATAATTTTTTACTGTCGCAAATTTTAAATATCCCAGGGATTGCCTTTTCTATAGTAAATTTCTCACAAATTAATTTTTTACTGTCGCAAATTTTAATTACGTCAGGGATTGCCTTTTCTATAGTAAATTATTCAAAAAATAATTTTATACTGTCGCAAATTTTAATTACGCCAGGGATTGCCTTTTCTATAGTAAATTATTCAAAAAAAATTTTTTACTGTCGCAAATTTTAATTACGCCAGGGATTGCCTTTTCTATAGTAAATTTTGCAAAAAATAATTTTTTGCAGTCGCAAATTTTAATTGCGCCAGGGATTGCTTTTCTATAGTAAATTATTCAAAAAATATTTTTCAACTGTCGCAAATATTAATTACGCCAGGGATTGCCTTTTCTATAGTAAATTATTCAAAAAATAATTTTATACTGTCGCAAATTTTAATTACGCCAGGGATTGCCTTTTCTATAGTAAATTATTCAAAAAATAATTTTTTACTGTCGCAAATTTTAATTGCGCCAGGGATTGCCTTTTCTATAGTAAATTATTCAAAAAATAATTTTTTACTGTCGCAAATTTCAAATCCGCCAGGGATTGCCTTTTCTACAGTAAATTTTGCAAAAAATAATTTTCTACTGTCGCAAATTTTAATTGCGCCAGGGATTGCCTTTTCTATAGTAAATTATTCAAAAAATAATTTTTTACTGTCGCAAATTTTAAATACGCCAGGGATTGCCTTTTCTATAGTAAATTATTCAAAAAATAATTTTTTACTGTCGCAAATTTTAAATACGCCAGGGATTGCCTTTTCTATAGTAAATTTTGCAAAAAAATAATTTTTTACTGTCGCAAATTTTAAATATCCCAGGGATTGCCTTTTCTATAGTAAATTTCTCACAAATTAATTTTTTACTGTCGCAAATTTTAATTACGTCAGGGATTGCCTTTTCTATAGTAAATTATTCAAAAAATAATTTTATACTGTCGCAAATTTTAATTACGCCAGGGATTGCCTTTTCTATAGTAAATTATTCAAAAAAAATTTTTTACTGTCGCAAATTTTAATTACGCCAGGGATTGCCTTTTCTATAGTAAATTTTGCAAAAAATAATTTTTTGCTGTCGCAAATTTTAATTGCGCCAGGGATTGCTTTTCTATAGTAAATTATTCAAAAAATATTTTTCAACTGTCGCAAATATTAATTACGCCAGGGATTGCCTTTTCTATAGTAAATTATTCAAAAAATAATTTTATACTGTCGCAAATTTTAATTACGCCAGGGATTGCCTTTTCTATAGTAAATTATTCAAAAAATAATTTTTTACTGTCGCAAATTTTAATTGCGCCAGGGATTGCCTTTTCTATAGTAAATTATTCAAAAAATAATTTTTTACTGTCGCAAATTTTAAATACGCCAGGGATTGCCTTTTCTATAGTAAATTATTCAAAAAATAATTTTTTACTGTCGCAAATTTTAAATACGCCAGGGATTGCCTTTTCTATAGTAAATTTTGCAAAAAAATAATTTTTTACTGTCGCAAATTTTAAATATCCCAGGGATTGCCTTTTCTATAGTAAATTTCTCACAAATTAATTTTTTACTGTCGCAAATTTTAATTACGTCAGGGATTGCCTTTTCTATAGTAAATTATTCAAAAAATAATTTTATACTGTCGCAAATTTTAATTACGCCAGGGATTGCCTTTTCTATAGTAAATTTTGCAAAAAAATAATTTTTTACTGTCGCAAATTTTAAATATCCCAGGGATTGCCTTTTCTATAGTAAATTTCTCACAAATTAATTTTTTACTGTCGCACATTTTAAATACGCCACGGATTGCCTTTTCTATAGTAAATTATTCAAAAAATAATTTTCTACTGTCGCAAATTTTAAATATCCCAGGGATTGCTTTTTTTATAGTAAATTTCTCACAAATTAATTTCTTACTGTCGCAAATTTTAAATACGCCAGGGATTGCCTTTTCTATAGTAAATTTTGCAAAAAAATAATTTTTTACTGTCGCAAATTTTAAATATCCCAGGGATTGCCTTTTCTATAGTAAATTTCTCACAAATTAATTTTTTACTGTCGCAAATTTTAATTACGTCAGGGATTGCCTTTTCTATAGTAAATTATTCAAAAAATAATTTTATACTGTCGCAAATTTTAATTACGCAAGGGATTGCCTTTTCTATAGTAAATTATTCAAAAAAATTTTTTTACTGTCGCAAATTTTAATTACGCCAGGGATTGCCTTTTCTATAGTAAATTTTGCAAAAAATAATTTTTTACTGTCGCAAATTTTAATTGCGCCAGGGATTGCTTTTCTATAGTAAATTTTTCAAAAAATAATTTTCAACTGTCGCAAATTTTAATTACGCCAGGGATTGCCTTTTCTATAGTAAATTATTCAAAAAATAATTTTATACTGTCGCAAATTTTAATTACGCCAGGGATTGCCTTTTCTATAGTAAATTATTCAAAAAATAATTTTTTACTGTCGCAAATTTTAATTGAGCCAGGGATTGCCTTTTCTATAGTAAATTATTCAAAAAATAATTTTTTACTGTCGCAAATTTTAATTGCGCCAAGGATTGCCTTTTCTATAGTAAATTATTCAAAAAATAATTTTTTACTGTCGCAAAATTTAATTGCGCCAGGGATTGCCTTTTCTATAGTAAATTATTCAAAAAATAATTTTTTACTGTCGCAAATTTCAAATCCGCCAGGGATTGCCTTTTCTATAGTAAATTATTCAAAAAATTATTTTTTACTGTCGCAAATTTTAATTACGCCAGGGATTGCCTTTTCTATAGTAAATTTCTCACAAATTAATTTTTTACTGTCGCACATTTTAAATACGCCAGGGATTGCCTCTTCTATAGTAAATTTCTCACAAATTAATTTTTTACTGTCGCAAATTTTAATTACGCCAGGGATTGCCTTTTCTATAGTAAATTATTCAAAAAATAATTTTTTACTGTCGAAAATTTTAAGTGCGACAGGGATTGCCTTTTCTATAGTAAATTTTGCAAAAAATAATTTTTTACTGTCGCAATTTTAATTGCGCCAGGGATTGCCTTTTCTATAGTAAATTTCTCACAAATTAATTTTTTACTGTCGCACATTTTAAATACGCCAGGGATTGCCTCTTCTATAGTAAATTTCTCACAAATTAATTTTTTACTGTCGCAAATTTTAATTACGCCAGGGATTGCCTTTTCTATAGTAAATTATTCAAAAAATAATTTTCTACTCTCGCAAATTTTAAATATCCCAGGGATTGCCTTTTCTGTAGTAAATTTCTCACAAATTAATTTCTTACTGTCGCAAATTTTAAATACGCCAGGGACTGCCTTTTCTATAGTAAATTATTCAAAAAATAATTTTCTACTCTCGCAAATTTTAATTACGCCAGGGTTTGCCTTTTCTATAGTAAATTATTCAAAAAATAATTTTCTACTGTCGCAAATTTTAATTACGCCAGGGATTGCCTTTTCTATAGTATATTATTCAAAAAATAATTTTCTACTGTCGCAAATTTTAATTACGCCAGGTATTGCCTTTTCTATAGTAAATTTTTCAAAAATAATTTTTTACTGTCGCAAATTTTAAATACGCCAGGGATTGCCTTTTCTATAGTAAATTATTCAAAAAATAATTTTCAACTGTCGCAAATTTTAATTACGCCAGGGATTGCCTTTTCTATAGTAAATTATTCAAAAAATAATTTTTTACTGTCGCAAATTGTAATTGCGCCAGGGATTGCCTTTTCTATAGTAAATTTTGCAAAAAAATAATTTTTTAACTGTCGCAAATTTTAAATATCCCAGGGATTGCCTTTTCTATAGTAAATTTCTCACAAATTAATTTTTTACTCTCGCAAATTTTAAATATCCCAGGGATTGCCTTTTCTATAGTAAATTTTGCAAAAAATAATTTTTTACTCTCGCAAATTTTAAATATCCCAGGGATTGCCTTTTCTATAGTAAATTTCTCACAAATTAATTTTTTACTGTCGCAAATTTTAATTACGCCAGGGATTGCCTTTTCTATAGTAAATTATTCAAAAAATAATTTTTTACTGTCGCAAATTGTAATTGCGCCAGGGATTGCCTTTTCTATAGTAAATTTTGCAAAAAAATAATTTTTTAACTGTCGCAAATTTTAAATATCCCAGGGATTGCCTTTTCTATAGTAAATTTCTCACAAATTAATTTTTTACTCTCGCAAATTTTAAATATCCCAGGGATTGCCTTTTCTATAGTAAATTTTTTCAAAAAATAATTTTTTACTCTCGCAAATTTTAAATATCCCAGGGATTGCCTCTTCTATAGTAAATTTCTCACAAATTAATTTTTTACTGTCGCAAATTTTAATTACGCCAGGGATTGCCTTTTCTATAGTAAATTATTCAAAAAATAATTTTCTACTCTCGCAAATTTTAAATATCCCAGGGATTGCCTTTTCTATAGTAAATTTCTCACAAATTAATTTCTTACTGTCGCAAATTTTAAATACGCCAGGGATTGCCTTTTCTATAGTAAATTATTCAAAAAATAATTTTCTACTCTCGCAAATTTTAATTACGCCAGGGATTGCCTTTTCTATAGTAAATTATTCAAAAAATAATTTTCTACTGTCGCAAATTTTAATTACGCCAGGGATTGCCTTTTCTATAGTATATTATTCAAAAAATAATTTTCTACTGTCGCAAATTTTAATTACGCCAGGTATTGCCTTTTCTATAGTAAATTTTTCAAAAAATAATTTTTTACTGTCGCAAATTTTAAATACGCCAGGGATTGCCTTTTCTATAGTAAATTATTCAAAAATTAATTTTTTACTGTCGCAAATTTTAATTACGCCAGGGATTGCCTTTTCTATAGTAAATTATTCAAAAAATAATTTTCTACTCTCGCAAATTTTAAATATCCCAGGGATTGCCTTTTCTATAGTAAATTTCTCACAAATTAATTTCTTACTGTCGCAAATTTTAAATACGCCAGGGATTGCCTTTTCTATAGTAAATTATTCAAAAAATAATTTTCTACTCTCGCAAATTTTAATTACGCCAGGGATTGCCTTTTCTATAGTAAATTATTCAAAAAATAATTTTCTACTGTCGCAAATTTTAATTACGCCAGTGATTGCCTTTTCTATAGTATATTATTCAAAAAATAATTTTCTACTGTCGCAAATTTTAATTACGCCAGGGATTGCCTTTTCTATAGTAAATTATTCAAAAAATAATTTTTGAATGTCGCAAATTTTAATTACGCCAGGGATTGCCTTTTCTATAGTAAATTATTCAAAAAATAATTTTTTACTGTCGCAAATTTTAAATATCCCAGGGATTGCCTTTTCTATAGTAAATTTCTCACAAATTAATTTTTTACTGTCGCAAATTTTAAATACGCCAAGGATTGCCTCTTCTATAGTAAATTATTCAAAAAATAATTTTCTACTGTCGCAAATTTTAATTGCGCCAGCGATTGCCTTTTCTATAGTAAATTATTCAAAAAATAATTTTTTACTGTCGCAAATTTTAAATACGCCAGGGATTGCCTTTTATATAGTAAATTATTCAAAAAATAATTTTTTACTGTCGCAAATTGTAATTGCGCCAGGGATTGCCTTTTCTATAGTAAATTTAGCAAAAAAATAATTTTTTAACTGTCGCAAATTTTAAATATCCCAGGGATTGCCTTTTCTATAGTAAATTTCTCACAAATTAATTTTTTACTCTCGCAAATTTTAAATATCCCAGGGATTGCCTTTTCTATAGTAAATTTTGCAAAAAATAATTTTTTACTCTCGCAAATTTTAAATATCCCAGGGATTGCCTTTTCTATAGTAAATTTCTCACAAATTAATTTTTTACTGTCGCAAATTTTAATTACGCCAGGGATTGCCTTTTCTATAGTAAATTATTCAAAAAATAATTTTTTACTGTCGCAAATTGTAATTGCGCCAGGGATTGCCTTTTCTATAGTAAATTTTGCAAAAAAATAATTTTTTAACTGTCGCAAATTTTAAATATCCCAGGGATTGCCTTTTCTATAGTAAATTTCTCACAAATTAATTTTTTACTCTCGCAAATTTTAAATATCCCAGGGATTGCCTTTTCTATAGTAAATTTTGCAAAAAATAATTTTTTACTCTCGCAAATTTTAAATATCCCAGGGATTGCCTCTTCTATAGTAAATTTCTCACAAATTAATTTTTTACTGTCGCAAATTTTAATTACGCCAGTGATTGCCTTTTCTATAGTAAATTATTCAAAAAATAATTTTCTACTCTCGCAAATTTTAAATATCCCAGGGATTGCCTTTTCTATAGTAAATTTCTCACAAATTAATTTCTTACTGTCGCAAATTTTAAATACGCCAGGGATTGCCTTTTCTATAGTAAATTATTCAAAAAATAATTTTCTACTCTCGCAAATTTTAATTACGCCAGGGATTGCCTTTTCTATAGTAAATTATTCAAAAAATAATTTTCTACTGTCGCAAATTTTAATTACGCCAGGGATTGCCTTTTCTATAGTATATTATTCAAAAAATAATTTTCTACTGTCGCAAATTTTAATTACGCCAGGTATTGCCTTTTCTATAGTAAATTTTTCAAAAAATAATTTTTTACTGTCGCAAATTTTAAATACGCCAGGGATGCCTTTTCTATAGTAAATTATTCAAAAATTAATTTTTTACTGTCGCAAATTTTAATTACGCCAGGGATTGCCTTTTCTATAGTAAATTATTCAAAAAATAATTTTCTACTCTCGCAAATTTTAAAAATCCCAGGGATTGCCTTTTCTATAGTAAATTTCTCACAAATTAATTTCTTACTGTCGCAAATTTTAAATACGCCAGGGATTGCCTTTTCTATAGTAAATTATTCAAAAAATAATTTTCTACTCTCGCAAATTTTAATTACGCCAGGGATTGCCTTTTCTATAGTAAATTATTCAAAAAATAATTTTCTACTGTCGCAAATTTTAATTACGCCAGGGATTGCCTTTTCTATAGTATATTATTCAAAAAATAATTTTCTACTGTCGCAAATTTTAATTACGCCAGGGATAGCCTTTTCTATAGTAAATTATTCAAAAAATAATTTTTGAATGTCGCAAATTTTAATTACGCCAGGGATTGCCTTTTCTATAGTAAATTATTCAAAAAATAATTTTTTACTGTCGCAAATTTTAAATATCCCAGGGATTGCCTTTTCTATAGTAAATTTCTCACAAATTAATTTTTTACTGTCGCAAATTTTAAATACGCCAAGGATTGCCTCTTCTATAGTAAATTATTCAAAAAATAATTTTCTACTGTCGCAAATTTTAATTGCGCCAACGATTGCCTTTTCTATAGTAAATTATTCAAAAAATAATTTTTTACTGTCGCAAATTTTAAATACGCCAGGGATTGCCTTTTCTATAGTAAATTATTCAAAAAATAATTTTTTACTGTCGCAAATTTTAAATACGCCAGGGATTGCCTTTTCTATAGTAAATTTGGCAAAAAAAATAATTTTTTACTGTCGCAAATTTTAAATAACCCAGGGATTGCCTTTTCTATAGTAAATTTCTTACAAATTAATTTTTTACTGTCGCAAATTTTAATTACGTCAGGGATTGCCTTTTCTATAGTAAATTATTCAAAAAATAATTTTATACTGTAGCAAATTTTAATTACACCAGGGATTGCCTTTTCTATAGTAAATTATTCAAAAAAAATTTTTTACTGTCGCAAATTTTAATTACGCCAGGGATTGCCTTTTCTATAGTAAATTTTGCAAAAAATAATTTTTTGCTGTCGCAAATTTTAATTGCGCCAGGGATTGCTTTTCTATAGTAAATTATTCAAAAAATATTTTTCAACTGTCGCAAATATTAATTACGCCAGGGATTGCCTTTTCTATAGTAAATTATTCAAAAAATAATTTTATACTGTCGCAAATTTTAATTACGCCAGGGATTGCCTTTTCTACAGTAAATTTTGCAAAAAATAATTTTTTACTGTTGCAAATTTTAATTGCGCCAGGGATTGCCTTTTCTATAGTAAATTATTCAAAAAATAATTTTATACTGTCGCAAATTTTAATTACGCCAGGGATTGCCTTTTCTATAGTAAATTTCTCACAAATTAATTTTTTACTGTCGCAAATTTTAAATATCCCAGGGATTGCCTTTTCTATAGTAAATTTCTCACAAATTAATTTTTTACTGTCGCAAATTTTAAATACGCCAGGGATTGCCTTTTCTATAGTAAATTATTCAAAAAAATAATTTTCTACTGTCGCAAATTTTAATTGCGCCAGGGATTGCCTTTTCTATAGTAAAATTATTCAAAAAATAATTTTTTACTGTCGCAAATTTTAAATATGCCAGGGATTGTCTTTTCTATAGTAAATTATTCAAAAAATAATTTTTTACTGTCGCAAATTTTAAATACGCCAGGGATTGCCTTTTCTATAGTAAATTTTGCAAAAAAAATAATTTTTTACTGTCGCAAATTTTAAATATCCCAGGGATTGCCTTTTCTATAGTAAATTTCTCACAAATTAATTTTTTACTGTCGCAAATTTTAATTACGTCAGGGGATTGCCTTTTCTATAGTAAAATTATTCAAAAAATAATTTTATACTGTCGCAAATTTTAATTACGCCAGGGATTGCGTTTTCTATAGTAAATTATTCAAAAAATTTTTTTTTACTGTCGCAAATTTTAATGACGCCAGGGATTGCCTTTTCTATAGTAAATTTTGCAAAAAATAATTTTTTACTGTCGCAAATTTTAATCGCGCCAGGGATTGCTTTTCTATAGTAAATTTTTCAGAAAAATAATTTTCAACTGTCGCAAATTTTAATTACGCCAGGGATTGCCTTTTCTATAGTAAATTATTCAAAAAATAATTTTATACTGTCGCAAATTTTAATTACGCCAGGGATTGCCCTTTTCTATAGTAAATTATTCAAAAAATAATTTTTTACTGTCGCAAATTTTAATTGAGCCAGGGATTGCCTTTTCTATAGTAAATTATTCAAAAAATAATTTTTTACTGTCGCAAATTTTAATTGCGCCAGGGATTGCCTTTTCTATAGTAAATTATTCAAAAAATAATTTTTTACTGTCGCAAAATTTAATTGCGCCAGGGATTGCCTTTTCTATAGTAAATTATTCAAAAAATAATTTTTTACTGTCGCAAATTTCAAATCCGCCAGGGATTGCCTTTTCTATAGTAAATTATTCAAAAAATAATTTTTTACTGTCGCAAATTTTAATTACGCCAGGGATTGCCTTTTCTATAGTAAATTTCTCACAAATTAATTTTTTACTGTCGCACATTTTAAATACGCCAGGGATTGCCTCTTCTATAGTAAATTTCTCACAAATTAATTTTTTACTGTCGCAAATTTTAATTACGCCAGGGATTGCCTTTTCTATAGTAAATTATTCAAAAAATAATTTTTACTGTCGAAAATTTTAAGTGCGACAGGGATTGCCTTTTCTATAGTAAATTTTGCAAAAAATAATTTTTTACTGTCGCAAATTTTAATTGCGCCAGGGATTGCCTTTTCTATAGTAAATTTCTCACAAATTAATTTTTTACTGTCGCACATTTTAAATACGCCAGGGATTGCCTCTTCTATAGTAAATTTCTCACAAATTAATTTTTTACTGTCGCAAATTTTAATTACGCCAGGGATTGCCTTTTCTATAGTAAATTATTCAAAAAATAATTTTCTACTCTCGCAAATTTTAAATATCCCAGGGATTGCCTTTTCTATAGTAAATTTCTCACAAATTAATTTCTTACTGTCGCAAATTTTAAATACGCCAGGGATTGCCTTTTCTATAGTAAATTATTCAAAAAATAATTTTCTACTCTCGCAAATTTTAATTACGCCAGGGGTTGCCTTTTCTATAGTAAATTATTCAAAAAATAATTTTCTACTGTCGCAAATTTTAATTACGCCAGGGATTGCCTTTTCTATAGTATATTATTCAAAAAATAATTTTCTACTGTCGCAAATTTTAATTACGCCAGGTATTGCCTTTTCTATAGTAAATTTTTCAAAAAATAATTTTTTACTGTCGCAAATTTTAAATACGCCAGGGATTGCCTTTTCTATAGTAAATTATTCAAAAAATAATTTTCAACTGTCGCAAATTTTAATTACGCCAGGGATTGCCTTTTCTATAGTAAATTATTCAAAAAATAATTTTTTACTGTCGCAAATTGTAATTGCGCCAGGGATTGCCTTTTCTATAGTAAATTTTGCAAAAAAATAATTTTTTAACTGTCGCAAATTTTAAATATCCCAGGCATTGCCTTTTCTATAGTAAATTTCTCACAAATTAATTTTTTACTCTCGCAAATTTTAAATATCCCAGGGATTGCCTTTTCTATAGTAAATTTTGCAAAAAATAATTTTTTACTCTCGCAAATTTTAAATATCCCAGGGATTGCCTTTTCTATAGTAAATTTCTCACAAATTAATTTTTTACTGTCGCAAATTTTAATTACGCCAGGGATTGCCTTTTCTATAGTAAATTATTCAAAAAATAATTTTTTACTGTCGCAAATTGTAATTGCGCCAGGGATTGCCTTTTCTATAGTAAATTTTGCAAAAAAATAATTTTTTAACTGTCGCAAATTTTAAATATCCCAGGGATTGCCTTTTCTATAGTAAATTTCTCACAAATTAATTTTTTACTCTCGCAAATTTTAAATATCCCAGGGATTGCCTTTTCTATAGTAAATTTTGCAAAAAATAATTTTTTACTCTCGCAAATTTTAAATATCCCAGGGATTGCCTCTTCTATAGTAAATTTCTCACAAATTAATTTTTTACTGTCGCAAATTTTAATTACGCCAGGGATTGCCTTTTCTATAGTAAATTATTCAAAAAATAATTTTCTACTCTCGCAAATTTTAAATATCCCAGGGATTGCCTTTTCTATAGTAAATTTCTCACAAATTAATTTCTTACTGTCGCAAATTTTAAATACGCCAGGGATTGCCATTTCTATAGTAAATTATTCAAAAAATAATTTTCTACTCTCGCAAATTTTAATTACGCCAGGGATTGCCTTTTCTATAGTAAGTTATTCAAAAAATAATTTTCTACTGTCGCAAATTTTAATTACGCCAGGGATTGCCTTTTCTATAGTATATTATTCAAAAAATAATTTTCTACTGTCGCCAATTTTAATTACGCCAGGTATTGCCTTTTCTATAGTAAATTTTTCAAAAAATAATTTTTTACTGTCGCAAATTTTAAATACGCCAGGGATTGCCTTTTCTATAGTAAATTATTCAAAAATTAATTTTTTACTGTCGCAAATTTTAATTACGCCAGGGATTGCCTTTTCTATAGTAAATTATTCAAAAAATTATTTTCTACTCTCGCAAATTTTAAATATCCCAGGGATTGCCTTTTCTATAGTAAATTTCTCACAAATTAATTTCTTACTGTCGCAAATTTTAAATACGCCAGGGATTGCCTTTTCTATAGTAAATTATTCAAAAAATAATTTTCTACTCTCGCAAATTTTAATTACGCCAGGGATTGCCTTTTCTATAGTAAATTATTCAAAAAATAATTTTCTACTGTCGCAAATTTTAATTACGCCAGGGATTGCCTTTTCTATAGTATATTATTCAAAAAATAATTTTCTACTGTCGCAAATTTTAATTACGCCAGGGATTGCCTTTTCTATAGTAAATTTCTCACAAATTAATTTTTTACTGTCGCAAATTTTAAATATCCCAGGGATTGCCTTTTCTATAGTAAATTTCTCACAAATTAATTTTTTACTGTCGCAAATTTTAAATACGCCAGGGATTGCCTTTTCTATAGTAAATTATTCAAAAAATAATTTTCTACTGTCGCAAATTTTAATTGCGCCAGGGATTGCCTTTTCTATAGTAAATTATTCAAAAAATAATTTTTTACTGTCGCAAATTTTAAATATGCCAGGGATTGTCTTTTCTATAGTAAATTATTCAAAAAATAATTTTTTACTGTCGCAAATTTTAAATACGCCAGGGATTGCCTTTTCTATAGTAAATTTTGCAAAAAAATAATTTTTTACTGTCGCAAATTTTAAATATCCCAGGGATTGCCTTTTCTATAGTAAATTTCTCACAAATTAATTTTTTACTGTCGCAAATTTTAATTACGTCAGGGATTGCCTTTTCTATAGTAAATTATTCAAAAAATAATTTTATACTGTCGCAAATTTTAATTACGCCAGGGATTGCGTTTTCTATAGTAAATTATTCAAAAAATTTTTTTTACTGTCGCAAATTTTAATGACGCCAGGGATTGCCTTTTCTATAGTAAATTTTGCAAAAAATAATTTTTTACTGTCGCAAATTTTAATCGCGCCAGGGATTGCTTTTCTATAGTAAATTTTTCAAAAAATAATTTTCAACTGTCGCAAATTTTAATTACGCCAGGGATTGCCTTTTCTATAGTAAATTATTCAAAAAATAATTTTATACTGTCGCAAATTTTAATTACGCCAGGGATTGCCTTTTCTATAGTAAATTATTCAAAAAATAATTTTTTACTGTCGCAAATTTTAATTGAGCCAGGGATTGCCTTTTCTATAGTAAATTATTCAAAAAATAATTTTTTACTGTCGCAAATTTTAATTGCGCCAGGGATTGCCTTTTCTATAGTAAATTATTCAAAAAATAATTTTTTACTGTCGCAAAATTTAATTGCGCCAGGGATTGCCTTTTCTATAGTAAATTATTCAAAAAATAATTTTTTACTGTCGCAAATTTCAAATCCGCCAGGGATTGCCTTTTCTATAGTAAATTATTCAAAAAATAATTTTTTACTGTCGCAAATTTTAATTACGCCAGGGATTGCCTTTTCTATAGTAAATTTCTCACAAATTAATTTTTTACTGTCGCACATTTTAAATACGCCAGGGATTGCCTCTTCTATAGTAAATTTCTCACAAATTAATTTTTTACTGTCGCAAATTTTAATTACGCCAGGGATTGCCTTTTCTATAGTAAATTATTCAAAAAATAATTTTTACTGTCGAAAATTTTAAGTGCGACAGGGATTGCCTTTTCTATAGTAAATTTTGCAAAAAATAATTTTTTACTGTCGCAAATTTTAATTGCGCCAGGGATTGCCTTTTCTATAGTAAATTTCTCACAAATTAATTTTTTACTGTCGCACATTTTAAATACGCCAGGGATTGCCTCTTCTATAGTAAATTTCTCACAAATTAATTTTTTACTGTCGCAAATTTTAATTACGCCAGGGATTGCCTTTTCTATAGTAAATTATTCAAAAAATAATTTTCTACTCTCGCAAATTTTAAATATCCCAGGGATTGCCTTTTCTATAGTAAATTTCTCACAAATTAATTTCTTACTGTCGCAAATTTTAAATACGCCAGGGATTGCCTTTTCTATAGTAAATTATTCAAAAAATAATTTTCTACTCTCGCAAATTTTAATTACGCCAGGGGTTGCCTTTTCTATAGTAAATTATTCAAAAAATAATTTTCTACTGTCGCAAATTTTAATTACGCCAGGGATTGCCTTTTCTATAGTATATTATTCAAAAAATAATTTTCTACTGTCGCAAATTTTAATTACGCCAGGTATTGCCTTTTCTATAGTAAATTTTTCAAAAAATAATTTTTTACTGTCGCAAATTTTAAATACGCCAGGGATTGCCTTTTCTATAGTAAATTATTCAAAAAATAATTTTCAACTGTCGCAAATTTTAATTACGCCAGGGATTGCCTTTTCTATAGTAAATTATTCAAAAAATAATTTTTTACTGTCGCAAATTGTAATTGCGCCAGGGATTGCCTTTTCTATAGTAAATTTTGCAAAAAAATAATTTTTTAACTGTCGCAAATTTTAAATATCCCAGGCATTGCCTTTTCTATAGTAAATTTCTCACAAATTAATTTTTTACTCTCGCAAATTTTAAATATCCCAGGGATTGCCTTTTCTATAGTAAATTTTGCAAAAAATAATTTTTTACTCTCGCAAATTTTAAATATCCCAGGGATTGCCTTTTCTATAGTAAATTTCTCACAAATTAATTTTTTACTGTCGCAAATTTTAATTACGCCAGGGATTGCCTTTTCTATAGTAAATTATTCAAAAAATAATTTTTTACTGTCGCAAATTGTAATTGCGCCAGGGATTGCCTTTTCTATAGTAAATTTTGCAAAAAAATAATTTTTTAACTGTCGCAAATTTTAAATATCCCAGGGATTGCCTTTTCTATAGTAAATTTCTCACAAATTAATTTTTTACTCTCGCAAATTTTAAATATCCCAGGGATTGCCTTTTCTATAGTAAATTTTGCAAAAAATAATTTTTTACTCTCGCAAATTTTAAATATCCCAGGGATTGCCTCTTCTATAGTAAATTTCTCACAAATTAATTTTTTACTGTCGCAAATTTTAATTACGCCAGGGATTGCCTTTTCTATAGTAAATTATTCAAAAAATAATTTTCTACTCTCGCAAATTTTAAATATCCCAGGGATTGCCTTTTCTATAGTAAATTTCTCACAAATTAATTTCTTACTGTCGCAAATTTTAAATACGCCAGGGATTGCCATTTCTATAGTAAATTATTCAAAAAATAATTTTCTACTCTCGCAAATTTTAATTACGCCAGGGATTGCCTTTTCTATAGTAAGTTATTCAAAAAATAATTTTCTACTGTCGCAAATTTTAATTACGCCAGGGATTGCCTTTTCTATAGTATATTATTCAAAAAATAATTTTCTACTGTCGCCAATTTTAATTACGCCAGGTATTGCCTTTTCTATAGTAAATTTTTCAAAAAATAATTTTTTACTGTCGCAAATTTTAAATACGCCAGGGATTGCCTTTTCTATAGTAAATTATTCAAAAATTAATTTTTTACTGTCGCAAATTTTAATTACGCCAGGGATTGCCTTTTCTATAGTAAATTATTCAAAAAATTATTTTCTACTCTCGCAAATTTTAAATATCCCAGGGATTGCCTTTTCTATAGTAAATTTCTCACAAATTAATTTCTTACTGTCGCAAATTTTAAATACGCCAGGGATTGCCTTTTCTATAGTAAATTATTCAAAAAATAATTTTCTACTCTCGCAAATTTTAATTACGCCAGGGATTGCCTTTTCTATAGTAAATTATTCAAAAAATAATTTTCTACTGTCGCAAATTTTAATTACGCCAGGGATTGCCTTTTCTATAGTATATTATTCAAAAAATAATTTTCTACTGTCGCAAATTTTAATTACGCCAGGGATTGCCTTTTCTATAGTAAATTATTCAAAAAATAATTTTTGAATGTCGCAAATTTTAATTACGCCAGGGATTGCCTTTTCTATAGTAAATTATTCAAAAAATAATTTTTTACTGTCGCAAATTTTAAATATCCCAGGGATTGCCTTTTCTATAGTAAATTTCTCACAAATTAATTTTTTACTGTCGCAAATTTTAAATACGCCAGGGATTGCCTCTTCTATAGTAAATTATTCAAAAAATAATTTTCTACTGTCGCAAATTTTAATTGCGCCAGCGATTGCCTTTTCTATAGTAAATTATTCAAAAAATAATTTTTTACTGTCGCAAATTTTAAATACGCCAGGGATTGCCTTTTCTATAGTAAATTATTCAAAAAATAATTTTTTACTGTCGCAAATTTTAAATACGCCAGGGATTGCCTTTTCTATAGTAAATTTTGCAAAAAAATAATTTTTTACTGTCGCAAATTTTAAATAACCCAGGGATTGCCTTTTCTATAGTAAATTTCTCACAAATTAATTTTTTACTGTCGCAAATTTTAATTACGTCAGGGATTGCCTTTTCTATAGTAAATTATTCAAAAAATAATTTTATACTGTCGCAAATTTTAATTACGCCAGGGATTGCCTTTTCTATAGTAAATTATTCAAAAAAAATTTTTTACTGTCGCAAATTTTAATTACGCCAGGGATTGCCTTTTCTATAGTAAATTTTGCAAAAAATAATTTTTTGCTGTCGCAAATTTTAATTGCGCCAGGGATTGCTTTTCTATAGTAAATTATTCAAAAAATATTTTTCAACTGTCGCAAATATTAATTACGCCAGGGATTGCCTTTTCTATAGTAAATTATTCAAAAAATAATTTTATACTGTCGCAAATTTTAATTACGCCAGGGATTGCCTTTTCTATAGTAAATTATTCAAAAAATAATTTTTTACTGTCGCAAATTTTAATTGCGCCAGGGATTGCCTTTTCTATAGTAAATTATTCAAAAAATAATTTTTTACTGTCGCAAATTTCAAATCCGCCAGGGATTGCCTTTTCTACAGTAAATTTTGCAAAAAATAATTTTTTACTGTTGCAAATTTTAATTGCGCCAGGGATTGCCTTTTCTATAGTAAATTATTCAAAAAATAATTTTATACTGTCGCAAATTTTAATTACGCCAGGGATTGCCTTTTCTATAGTAAATTTCTCACAAATTAATTTTTTACTGTCGCAAATTTTAATTACGCCAGGGATTGCCTTTTCTATAGTAAATTATTCAAAAAATAATTTTTTACTGTCGCAAATTTCAATCCGCCAGGGATTGCCTTTTCTATAGTAAATTATTCAAAAAATAATTTTTTACTGTCGCAAATTTTAATTACGCCAGGGATTGCCTTTTCTATAGTAAATTTCTCACAAATTAATTTTTTACTGTCGCACATTTTAAATACGCCACGGATTGCCTTTTCTATAGTAAATTATTCAAAAAATAATTTTCTACTGTCGCAAATTTTAAATATCCCAGGGATTGCTTTTTTTATAGTAAATTTCTCACAAATTAATTTCTTACTGTCGCAAATTTTAAATACGCCAGGGATTGCCTTTTCTATAGTAAATTATTCAAAAAATAATTTTTTACTGTCGCAAATTTTAAATATCCCAGGGATTGCCTTTTCTATAGTAAATTTCTCACAAATTAATTCCTTACTGCCGCAAATTTTAAATACGCCAGGGATTGCCTTTTCTATAGTAAATTATTCAAAAAATAATTTTCTACTCTCGCAAATTTTAAATATCCCAGGGATTGCCTTTTCTATAGTAAATTTCTCACAAATTAATTTCTTACTGTCGCAAATTTTAAATACGCCAGGGATTGCCTTTTCTATAGTAAATTATTCAAAAAATAATTTTCTACTCTCGCAAATTTTAATTACGCCAGGGATTGCCTTTTCTATAGTAAATTATTCAAAAAATAATTTTCTACTGTCGCAAATTTTAATTACGCCAGGGATTGCCTTTTCTATAGTAAATTATTCAAAAAATTATTTTCTACTCTCGCAAATTTTAAATATCCCAGGGATTGCCTTTTCTATAGTAAATTTCTCACAAATTAATTTCTTACTGTCGCAAATTTTAAATACGCCAGGGATTGCCTTTTCTATAGTAAATTATTCAAAAAATAATTTTTGAATGTCGCAAATTTTAATTACGCCAGGGATTGCCTTTTCTATAGTAAATTATTCAAAAAATAATTTTTTACTGTCGCAAATTTTAATTACGCCAGGGATTGCCTTTTCTATAGTAAATTTCTCACAAATTAATTTTTTACTGTCGCACATTTTAAATACGCCACGGATTGCCTTTTCTATAGTAAATTATTCAAAAAATAATTTTCTACTGTCGCAAATTTTAAATATCCCAGGGATTGCTTTTTTTATAGTAAATTTCTCACAAATTAATTTCTTACTCTCGCAAATTTTAATTACGCCAGGGATTGCCTTTTCTATAGTATATTATTCAAAAAATAATTTTCTACTGTCGCCAATTTTAATTACGCCAGGTATTGCCTTTTCTATAGTAAATTTTTCAAAAAATAATTTTTTACTGTCGCAAATTTTAAATACGCCAGGGATTGCCTTTTCTATAGTAAATTATTCAAAAATTAATTTTTTACTGTCGCAAATTTTAATTACGCCAGGGATTGCCTTTTCTATAGTAAATTATTCAAAAAATTATTTTCTACTCTCGCAAATTTTAAATATCCCAGGGATTGCCTTTTCTATAGTAAATTTCTCACAAATTAATTTCTTACTGTCGCAAATTTTAAATACGCCAGGGATTGCCTTTTCTATAGTAAATTATTCAAAAAATAATTTTCTACTCTCGCAAATTTTAATTACGCCAGGGATTGCCTTTTCTATAGTAAATTATTCAAAAAATAATTTTCTACTGTCGCAAATTTTAATTACGCCAGGGATTGCCTTTTCTATAGTATATTATTCAAAAAATAATTTTCTACTGTCGCAAATTTTAATTACGCCAGGGATTGCCTTTTCTATAGTAAATTATTCAAAAAATAATTTTTGAATGTCGCAAATTTTAATTACGCCAGGGATTGCCTTTTCTATAGTAAATTATTCAAAAAATAATTTTTTACTGTCGCAAATTTTAAATATCCCAGGGATTGCCTTTTCTATAGTAAATTTCTCACAAATTAATTTTTTACTGTCGCAAATTTTAAATACGCCAGGGATTGCCTCTTCTATAGTAAATTATTCAAAAAATAATTTTCTACTGTCGCAAATTTTAATTGCGCCAGCGATTGCCTTTTCTATAGTAAATTATTCAAAAAATAATTTTTTACTGTCGCAAATTTTAAATACGCCAGGGATTGCCTTTTCTATAGTAAATTATTCAAAAAATAATTTTTTACTGTCGCAAATTTTAAATACGCCAGGGATTGCCTTTTCTATAGTAAATTTTGCAAAAAAATAATTTTTTACTGTCGCAAATTTTAAATAACCCAGGGATTGCCTTTTCTATAGTAAATTTCTCACAAATTAATTTTTTACTGTCGCAAATTTTAATTACGTCAGGGATTGCCTTTTCTATAGTAAATTATTCAAAAAATAATTTTATACTGTCGCAAATTTTAATTACGCCAGGGATTGCCTTTTCTATAGTAAATTATTCAAAAAAAATTTTTTACTGTCGCAAATTTTAATTACGCCAGGGATTGCCTTTTCTATAGTAAATTTTGCAAAAAATAATTTTTTGCTGTCGCAAATTTTAATTGCGCCAGGGATTGCTTTTCTATAGTAAATTATTCAAAAAATATTTTTCAACTGTCGCAAATATTAATTACGCCAGGGATTGCCTTTTCTATAGTAAATTATTCAAAAAATAATTTTATACTGTCGCAAATTTTAATTACGCCAGGGATTGCCTTTTCTATAGTAAATTATTCAAAAAATAATTTTTTACTGTCGCAAATTTTAATTGCGCCAGGGATTGCCTTTTCTATAGTAAATTATTCAAAAAATAATTTTTTACTGTCGCAAATTTCAAATCCGCCAGGGATTGCCTTTTCTACAGTAAATTTTGCAAAAAATAATTTTTTACTGTTGCAAATTTTAATTGCGCCAGGGATTGCCTTTTCTATAGTAAATTATTCAAAAAATAATTTTATACTGTCGCAAATTTTAATTACGCCAGGGATTGCCTTTTCTATAGTAAATTTCTCACAAATTAATTTTTTACTGTCGCAAATTTTAATTACGCCAGGGATTGCCTTTTCTATAGTAAATTATTCAAAAAATAATTTTTTACTGTCGCAAATTTCAATCCGCCAGGGATTGCCTTTTCTATAGTAAATTATTCAAAAAATAATTTTTTACTGTCGCAAATTTTAATTACGCCAGGGATTGCCTTTTCTATAGTAAATTTCTCACAAATTAATTTTTTACTGTCGCACATTTTAAATACGCCACGGATTGCCTTTTCTATAGTAAATTATTCAAAAAATAATTTTCTACTGTCGCAAATTTTAAATATCCCAGGGATTGCTTTTTTTATAGTAAATTTCTCACAAATTAATTTCTTACTGTCGCAAATTTTAAATACGCCAGGGATTGCCTTTTCTATAGTAAATTATTCAAAAAATAATTTTTTACTGTCGCAAATTTTAAATATCCCAGGGATTGCCTTTTCTATAGTAAATTTCTCACAAATTAATTCCTTACTGCCGCAAATTTTAAATACGCCAGGGATTGCCTTTTCTATAGTAAATTATTCAAAAAATAATTTTCTACTCTCGCAAATTTTAAATATCCCAGGGATTGCCTTTTCTATAGTAAATTTCTCACAAATTAATTTCTTACTGTCGCAAATTTTAAATACGCCAGGGATTGCCTTTTCTATAGTAAATTATTCAAAAAATAATTTTCTACTCTCGCAAATTTTAATTACGCCAGGGATTGCCTTTTCTATAGTAAATTATTCAAAAAATAATTTTCTACTGTCGCAAATTTTAATTACGCCAGGGATTGCCTTTTCTATAGTATATTATTCAAAAAATAATTTTCTACTGTCGCAAATTTTAATTACGCCAGGTATTGCCTTTTCTATAGTAAATTTTTCAAAAAATAATTTTTTACTGTCGCAAATTTTAAATACGCCAGGGATTGCCTTTTCTATAGTAAATTATTCAAAAATTAATTTTTTACTGTCGCAAATTTTAATTACGCCAGGGATTGCCTTTTCTATAGTAAATTATTCAAAAAATAATTTTCTACTCTCGCAAATTTTAAATATCCCAGGGATTGCCTTTTCTATAGTAAATTTCTCACAAATTAATTTCTTACTGTCGCAAATTTTAAATAAAGCCAGGGATTGCCTTTTCTATAGTAAATTATTCAAAAAATAATTTTCTACTCTCGCAAATTTTAATTACGCCAGGGATTGCCTTTTCTATAGTAAATTATTCAAAAAATAATTTTCTACTGTCGCAAATTTTAATTACGCCAGGGATTGCCTTTTCTATAGTATATTATTCAAAAAATAATTTTCTACTGTCGCAAATTTTAATTACGCCAGGGATTGCCTTTTCTATAGTAAATTATTCAAAAAATAATTTTTGAATGTCGCAAATTTTAATTACGCCAGGGATTGCCTTTTCTATAGTAAATTATTCAAAATATAATTTTTTACTGTCGCAAATTTTAAATATCCCAGGGATTGCCTTTTCTATAGTAAATTTCTCACAAATTAATTTTTTACTGTCGCAAATTTTAAATACGCCAGGGATTGCCTCTTCTATAGTAAATTATTCAAAAAATAATTTTCTACTGTCGCAAATTTTAATTGCGCCAGCGATTGCCTTTTCTATAGTAAATTATTCAAAAAATAATTTTTTACTGTCGCAAATTTTAAATACGCCAGGGATTGCCTTTTCTATAGTAAATTATTCAAAAAATAATTTATTACTGTCGCAAATTTTAAATACGCCAGGGATTGCCTTTTCTATAGTAAATTTTGCAAAAAAATAATTTTTTACTGTCGCAAATTTTAAATAACCCAGGGATTGCCTTTTCTATAGTAAATTTCTCACAAATTAATTTTTTACTGTCGCAAATTTTAATTACGTCAGGGATTGCCTTTTCTATAGTAAATTATTCAAAAAATAATTTTATACTGTCGCAAATTTTAATTACGCCAGGGATTGCCTTTTCTATAGTAAATTATTCAAAAAAAATTTTTTACTGTCGCAAATTTTAATTACGCCAGGGATTGCCTTTTCTATAGTAAATTTTGCAAAAAATAATTTTTTGCTGTCGCAAATTTTAATTGCGCCAGGGATTGCTTTTCTATAGTAAATTATTCAAAAAATATTTTTCAACTGTCGCAAATATTAGTTACGCCAGGGATTGCCTTTTCTATAGTAAATTATTCAAAAAATAATTTTATACTGTCGCAAATTTTAATTACGCCAGGGATTGCCTTTTCTATAGTAAATTATTCAAAAAATAATTTTTTACTGTCGCAAATTTTAATTGCGCCAGGGATTGCCTTTTCTATAGTAAATTATTCAAAAAATAATTTTTTACTGTCGCAAATTTCAAATCCGCCAGGGATTGCCTTTTCTACAGTAAATTTTGCAAAAAATAATTTTTTACTGTTGCAAATTTTAATTGCGCCAGGGATTGCCTTTTCTATAGTAAATTATTCAAAAAATAATTTTATACTGTCGCAAATTTTAATTACGCCAGGGATTGCCTTTTCTATAGTATATTATTCAAAAAATAATTTTCTACTGTCGCAAATTTTAATTACGCCAGGTATTGCCTTTTCTATAGTAAATTTTTCAAAAAATAATTTTTTACTGTCGCAAATTTTAAATACGCCAGGGATTGCCTTTTCTATAGTAAATTATTCAAAAATTAATTTTTTACTGTCGCAAATTTTAATTACGCCAGGGATTGCCTTTTCTATAGTAAATTATTCAAAAAATAATTTTCTACTCTCGCAAATTTTAAATATCCCAGGGATTGCCTTTTCTATAGTAAATTTCTCACAAATTAATTTCTTACTGTCGCAAATTTTAAATACGCCAGGGATTGCCTTTTCTATAGTAAATTATTCAAAATATAATTTTCTACTCTCGCAAATTTTAATTACGCCAGGGATTGCCTTTTCTATAGTAAATTATTCAAAAAATAATTTTCTACTGTCGCAAATTTTAATTACGCCAGGGATTGCCTTTTCTATAGTATATTATTCAAAAAATAATTTTCTACTGTCGCAAATTTTAATTACGCCAGGGATTGCCTTTTCTATAGTAAATTATTCAAAAAATAATTTTTGAATGTCGCAAATTTTAATTACGCCAGGGATTGCCTTTTCTATAGTAAATTATTCAAAAAATAATTTTTTACTGTCGCAAATTTTAAATATCCCAGGGATTGCCTTTTCTATAGTAAATTTCTCACAAATTAATTTTTTACTGTCGCAAATTTTAAATACGCCAGGGATTGCCTCTTCTATAGTAAATTATTCAAAAAATAATTTTCTACTGTCGCAAATTTTAATTGCGCCAGCGATTGCCTTTTCTATAGTAAATTATTCAAAAAATAATTTTTTACTGTCGCAAATTTTAAATACGCCAGGGATTGCCTTTTCTATAGTAAATTATTCAAAAAATAATTTTTTACTGTCGCAAATTTTAAATACGCCAGGGATTGCCTTTTCTATAGTAAATTTTGCAAAAAAATAATTTTTTACTGTCGCAAATTTTAAATAAGCCAGGGATTGCCTTTTCTATAGTAAATTTCTCACAAATTAATTTTTTACTGTCGCAAATTTTAATTACGTCAGGGATTGCCTTTTCTATAGTAAATTATTCAAAAAATAATTTTATACTGTCGCAAATTTTAATTACGCCAGGGATTGCCTTTTCTATAGTAAATTATTCAAAAAAAATTTTTTACTGCCGCAAATTTTAATTACGCCAGGGATTGCCTTTTCTATAGTAAATTTCTCACAAATTAATTTTTTGCTGTCGCAAATTTTAATTGCGCCAGGGATTGCTTTTCTATAGTAAATTATTCAAAAAATAATTTTATACTGTCGCAAATTTTAATTACGCCAGGGATTGCCTTTTCTATAGTAAATTTTGCAAAAAATAATTTTTTACTGTTGCAAATTTTAATTGCGCCAGGGATTGCCTTTTCTATAGTAAATTATTCAAAAAATATTTTTATACTGTCGCAAATTTTAATTACGCCAGGGATTGCCTTTCTATAGTAAATTTCTCACAAATTAATTTTTTACTGTCGCAAATTTTAATTACGCCAGGGATTGCCTTTTCTATAGTAAATTATTCAAAAAATAATTTTTTACTGTCGCAAATTTCAAATCCGCCAGGGATTTCCTTTTCTATAGTAAATTATTCAAAAAATAATTTTCTACTGTCGCAAATTTTAATTACGCCAGGGATTGCCTTTTCTATAGTATATTATTCAAAAAATAATTTTCTACTGTCGCAAATTTTAATTACGCCAGGGATTGCCTTTTCTATAGTAAATTATTCAAAAAATAATTTTTGAATGTCGCAAATTTTAATTACGCCAGGGATTGCCTTTTCTATAGTAAATTATTCAAAAAATAATTTTTTACTGTCACAAATTTTAAATATCCCAGGGATTGCCTTTTCTATAGTAAATTTCTCACAAATTAATTTTTTACTGTCGCAAATTTTAAATACGCCAGGGATTGCCTCTTCTATAGTAAATTATTCAAAAAATAATTTTCTACTGTCGCAAATTTTAATTGCGCCAGCGATTGCCTTTTCTATAGTAAATTATTCAAAAAATAATTTTTTACTGTCGCAAATTTTAAATACGCCAGGGATTGCCTTTTCTATAGTAAATTATTCAAAAAATAATTTTTTACTGTCGCAAATTTTAAATACGCCAGGGATTGCCTTTTCTATAGTAAATTTCGCAAAAAAATAATTTTTTACTGTCGCAAATTTTAAATAAGCCAGGGATTGCCTTTTCTATAGTAAATTTCTCACAAATTAATTTTTTACTGTCGCAAATTTTAATTACGTCAGGGATTGCCTTTTCTATAGTAAATTATTCAAAAAATAATTTTATACTGTCGCAAATTTTAATTACGCCAGGGATTGCCTTTTCTATAGTAAATTATTCAAAAAAAATTTTTTACTGTCGCAAATTTTAATTACGCCAGGGATTGCCTTTTCTATAGTAAATTTCTCACAAATTAATTTTTTGCTGTCGCAAATTTTAATTGCGCCAGGGATTGCTTTTCTATAGTAAATTATTCAAAAAATAATTTTATACTGTCGCAAATTTTAATTACGCCAGGGATTGCCTTTTCTATAGTAAATTTTGCAAAAAATAATTTTTTACTGTTGCAAATTTTAATTGCGCCAGGGATTGCCTTTTCTATAGTAAATTATTCAAAAAATAATTTTATACTGTCGCAAATTTTAATTACGCCAGGGATTGCCTTTTCTATAGTAAATTTCTCACAAATTAATTTTTTACTGTCGCAAATTTTAATTACGCCAGGGATTGCCTTTTCTATAGTAAATTATTCAAAAAATAATTTTTTACTGTCGCAAATTTCAAATCCGCCAGGGATTTCCTTTTCTATAGTAAATTATTCAAAAAATAATTTTTTACTGTCGCAAATTTTAATTACGCCAGGGATTGCCTTTTCTATAGTAAATTTCTCACAAATTAATTTTTTACTGTCGCACATTTTAAATACGCCACGGATTGCCTTTTCTATAGTAAATTATTCAAAAAATAATTTTCTACTGTCGCAAATTTTAAATATCCCAGGGATTGCTTTTTTTATAGTAAATTTCTCACAAATTAATTTCTTACTGTCGCAAATTTTAAATACGCCAGGGATTGCCTTTTCTATAGTAAATTATTCAAAAAATAATTTTTTACTGTCGCAAATTTTAAATATCCCAGGGATTGCCTTTTCTATAGTAAATTTCTCACAAATTAATTTCTTACTGCCGCAAATTTTAAATACGCCAGGGATTGCCTTTTCTATAGTAAATTATTCAAAAAATAATTTTCTACTCTCGCAAATTTTAAATATCCCAGGGATTGCCTTTTCTATAGTAAATTTCTCACAAATTAATTTCTTACTGTCGCAAATTTTAAATACGCCAGGGATTGCCTTTTCTATAGTAAATTATTCAAAAAATAATTTTCTACTCTCGCAAATTTTAATTACGCCAGGGATTGCCTTTTCTATAGTAAATTATTCAAAAAATAATTTTCTACTGTCGCAAATTTTAATTACGCCAGGGATTGCCTTTTCTATAGTATATTATTCAAAAAATAATTTTCTACTGTCGCAAATTTTAATTACGCCAGGTATTGCCTTTTCTATAGTAAATTTTTCAAAAAATAATTTTTTACTGTCGCAAATTTTAAATACGCCAGGGATTGCCTTTTCTATAGTAAATTATTCAAAAATTAATTTTTTACTGTCGCAAATTTTAATTACGCCAGGGATTGGCTTTTCTATAGTAAATTATTCAAAAAATAATTTTCTACTCTCGCAAATTTTAAATATCCCAGGGATTGCCTTTTCTATAGTAAATTTCTCACAAATTAATTTCTTACTGTCGCAAATTTTAAATACGCCAGGGATTGCCTTTTCTATAGTAAATTATTCAAAAAATAATTTTCTACTCTCGCAAATTTTAATTACGCCAGGGATTGCCTTTTCTATAGTAAATTATTCAAAAAATAATTTTCTACTGTCGCAAATTTTAATTACGCCAGGGATTGCCTTTTCTATAGTATATTATTCAAAAAATAATTTTCTACTGTCGCAAATTTTAATTACGCCAGGGATTGCCTTTTCTATAGTAAATTATTCAAAAAATAATTTTTGAATGTCGCAAATTTTAATTACGCCAGGGATTGCCTTTTCTATAGTAAATTATTCAAAAAATAATTTTTTACTGTCGCAAATTTTAAATATCCCAGGGATTGCCTTTTCTATAGTAAATTTCTCACAAATTAATTTTTTACTGTCGCAAATTTTAAATACGCCAGGGATTGCCTCTTCTATAGTAAATTATTCAAAAAATAATTTTCTACTGTCGCAAATTTTAATTGCGCCAGCGATTGCCTTTTCTATAGTAAATTATTCAAAAAATAATTTTTTACTGTCGCAAATTTTAAATACGCCAGGGATTGCCTTTTCTATAGTAAATTATTCAAAAAATAATTTTTTACTGTCGCAAATTTTAAATACGCCAGGGATTGCCTTTTCTATAGTAAATTTTGCAAAAAAATAATTTTTTACTGTCGCAAATTTTAAATAACCCAGGGATTGCCTTTTCTATAGTAAATTTCTCACAAATTAATTTTTACTGTCGCAAATTTTAATTACGTCAGGGATTGCCTTTTCTATAGTAAATTATTCAAAAAATAATTTTATACTGTCGCAAATTTTAATTACGCCAGGGATTGCCTTTTCTATAGTAAATTATTCAAAAAAAATTTTTTACTGTCGCAAATTTTAATTACGCCAGGGATTGCCTTTTCTATAGTAAATTTTGCAAAAAATAATTTTTTGCTGTCGCAAATTTTAATTGCGCCAGGGATTGCTTTTCTATAGTAAATTATTCAAAAAATATTTTTCAACTGTCGCAAATATTAATTACGCCAGGGATTGCCTTTTCTATAGTAAATTATTCAAAAAATAATTTTATACTGTCGCAAATTTTAATTACGCCAGGGATTGCCTTTTCTATAGTAAATTATTCAAAAAATAATTTTTTACTGTCGCAAATTTTAATTGCGCCAGGGATTGCCTTTTCTATAGTAAATTATTCAAAAAATAATTTTTTACTGTCGCAAATTTCAAATCCGCCAGGGATTGCCTTTTCTACAGTAAATTTTGCAAAAAATAATTTTTTACTGTTGCAAATTTTAATTGCGCCAGGGATTGCCTTTTCTATAGTAAATTATTCAAAAAATAATTTTATACTGTCGCAAATTTTAATTACGCCAGGGATTGCCTTTTCTATAGTAAATTTCTCACAAATTAATTTTTTACTGTCGCAAATTTTAATTACGCCAGGGATTGCCTTTTCTATAGTAAATTATTCAAAAAATAATTTTTTACTGTCGCAAATTTCAAATCCGCCAGGGATTGCCTTTTCTATAGTAAATTTCTCACAAATTAATTTTTTACTGTCGCACATATTAAATACGCCACGGATTGCCTTTTCTATAGTAAATTATTCAAAAAGAATTTTCTACTGTCGCAAATTTTAAATATACCAGGGATTGCTTTTTTTATAGTAAATTTCTCACAAATTAATTTCTTACTGTCGCAAATTTTAAATACGCCAGGGATTGCCTTTTCTATAGTAAATTATTCAAAAAATAATTTTTTACTGTCGCAAATTTTAAATATCCCAGGGATTGCCTTTTCTATAGTAAATTTCTCACAAATTAATTTCTTACTGCCGCAAATTTTAAATACGCCAGGGATTGCCTTTTCTATAGTAAATTATTCAAAAAATAATTTTCTACTCTCGCAAATTTTAATTACGCCAGGGATTGCCTTTTCTATAGTAAATTATTCAAAAAATAATTTTCTACTGTCGCAAATTTTAATTACGCCAGGGATTGCCTTTTCTATAGTATATTATTCAAAAAATAATTTTCTACTGTCGCAAATTTTAATTACGCCAGGTATTGCCTTTTCTATAGTAAATTTTTCAAAAAATAATTTTTTACTGTCGCAAATTTTAAATACGCCAGGGATTGCCTTTTCTATAGTAAATTATTCAAAAATTAATTTTTTACTGTCGCAAATTTTAATTACGCCGGGGATTGCCTTTTCTATAGTAAATTATTCAAAAAATAATTTTTTACTGTCGAAAATTTTAAGTGCGACAGGGATTGCCTTTTCTATAGTAAATTTTGCAAAAAATAATTTTTTACTGTCGCAAATTTTAATTGCGCCAGGGATTGCCTTTTCTATAGTAAATTTCTCACAAATTAATTTTTTACTGTCGCACATTTTAAATACGCCAGGGATTGCCTCTTCTATAGTAAATTTCTCACAAATTAATTTTTTACTGTCGCAAATTTTAATTACGCCAGGGATTGCCTTTTCTATAGTAAATTATTCAAAAAATAATTTTCTACTCTCGCAAATTTTAAATATCCCAGGGATTGCCTTTTCTATAGTAAATTTCTCACAAATTAATTTCTTACTGTCGCAAATTTTAAATACGCCAGGGATTGCCTTTTCTATAGTAAATTATTCAAAAAATAATTTTCTACTCTCGCAAATTTTAATTACGCCAGGGATTGCCTTTTCTATAGTAAATTATTCAAAAAATAATTTTCTACTGTCGCAAATTTTAATTACGCCAGGGATTGCCTTTTCTATAGTATATTATTCAAAAAATAATTTTCTACTGTCGCAAATTTTAATTACGCCAGGTATTGCCTTTTCTATAGTAAATTTTTCAAAAAATAATTTTTTACTGTCGCAAATTTTAAATACGCCAGGGATTGCCTCTTCTATAGTAAATTATTCAAAAATTAATTTTTTACTGTCGCAAATTTTAATTACGCCAGGGATTGCCTTTTCTATAGTAAATTATTCAAAAAATAATTTTCTACTCTCGCAAATTTTAAATATCCCAGGGATTGCCTTTTCTATAGTAAATTTCTCACAAATTAATTTCTTACTGTCGCAAATTTTAAATACGCCAGGGATTGCCTTTTCTATAGTAAATTATTCAAAAAATAATTCTCTACTCTCGCAAATTTTAATTACGCCAGGGATTGCCTTTTCTATAGTAAATTATTCAAAAAATAATTTTCTACTGTCGCAAATTTTAATTACGCCAGGGATTGCCTTTTCTATAGTATATTATTCAAAAAATAATTTTCTACTGTCGCAAATTTTAATTACGCCAGGTATTGCCTTTTCTATAGTAAATTTTTCAAAAAATAATTTTTTACTGTCGCAAATTTTAAATAGGCCAGGGATTGCCTTTTCTATAGTAAATTATTCAAAAATTAATTTTTTACTGTCGCAAATTTTAATTACGCCAGGGATTGCCTTTTCTATAGTAAATTATTCAAAAAATAATTTTCTACTCTCGCAAATTTTAAATATCCCAGGGATTGCCTTTTCTATAGTAAATTTCTCACAAATTAATTTTTTACTGTCGCACATTTTAAATACGCCAGGGATTGCCTCTTCTATAGTAAATTTCTCACAAATTAATTTTTTACTGTCGCAAATTTTAATTACACCAGGGATTGCCTTTTCTATAGTAAATTATTCAAAAAATAATTTTTTACTGTCGCAAATTTTAATTACGCCAGGGATTGCCTTTTCTATAGTAAATTTCTCACAAATTAATTTTTTACTGTCGCACATTTTAAATACGCCAGGGATTGCCTCTTCTATAGTAAATTTCTCACAAATTAATTTTTTACTGTCGCAAATTTTAATTACGCCAGGGATTGCCTTTTCTATAGTAAATTATTCAAAAAATAATTTTTTACTGTCGCAAATTTCAAATCCGCCAGGGATTGCCTTTTCTATAGTAAATTATTCAAAAAATAATTTTTTACTGTCGCAAATTTTAAATATCCCAGGGATTGCCTTTTCTATAGTAAATTTCTCACAAATTAATTTCTTACTGCCGCAAATTTTAAATACGCCAGGGATTGCCTTTTCTATAGTAAATTATTCAAAAAATAATTTTCTACTCTCGCAAATTTTAATTACGCCAGGGATTGCCTTTTCTATAGTAAATTATTCAAAAAATAATTTTTTACTGTCGCAAATTTCAAATCCGCCAGGGATTGCCTTTTCTATAGTAAATTATTCAAAAAATAATTTTTTACTGTCGCAAATTTTAATTACGCCAGGGATTGCCTTTTCTATAGTAAATTTCTCACAAATTAATTTTTTACTGTCGCACATTTTAAATACGCCAGGGATTGCCTCTTCTATAGTAAATTTCTCACAAATTAATTTTTTACTGTCGCAAATTTTAATTACGCCAGGGATTGCCTTTTCTATAGTAAATTATTCAAAAAATAATTTTTTACTGTCGAAAATTTTAAGTGCGACAGGGATTGCCTTTTCTATAGTAAATTTTGCAAAAAATAATTTTTTACTGTCGCAAATTTTAATTGCGCCAGGGATTGCCTTTTCTATAGTAAATTTCTCACAAATTAATTTTTTACTGTCGCACATTTTAAATACGCCAGGGATTGCCTCTTCTATAGTAAATTTCTCACAAATTAATTTTTTACTGTCGCAAATTTTAATTACGCCAGGGATTGCCTTTTCTATAGTAAATTATTCAAAAAATAATTTTTTACTGTCGCAAATTTTAATTACGCCAGGGATTGCCTTTTCTATAGTAAATTATTCAAAAAATAATTTTTTACTGTCGCAAATTTCAAATCCGCCAGGGATTTCCTTTTCTATAGTAAATTATTCAAAAAATAATTTTTTACTGTCGCAAATTTTAATTACGCCAGGGATTGCCTTTTCTATAGTAAATTTCTCACAAATTAATTTTTTACTGTCGCACATTTTAAATACGCCACGGATTGCCTTTTCTATAGTAAATTATTCAAAAAATAATTTTCTACTGTCGCAAATTTTAAATATCCCAGGGATTGCTTTTTTTATAGTAAATTTCTCACAAATTAATTTCTTACTGTCGCAAATTTTAAATACGCCAGGGATTGCCTTTTCTATAGTAAATTATTCAAAAAATAATTTTTTACTGTCGCAAATTTTAAATATCCCAGGGATTGCCTTTTCTATAGTAAATTTCTCACAAATTAATTTCTTACTGCCGCAAATTTTAAATACGCCAGGGATTGCCTTTTCTATAGTAAATTATTCAAAAAATAATTTTCTACTCTCGCAAATTTTAAATATCCCAGGGATTGCCTTTTCTATAGTAAATTTCTCACAAATTAATTTCTTACTGTCGCAAATTTTAAATACGCCAGGGATTGCCTTTTCTATAGTAAATTATTCAAAAAATAATTTTCTACTCTCGCAAATTTTAATTACGCCAGGGATTGCCTTTTCTATAGTAAATTATTCAAAAAATAATTTTCTACTGTCGCAAATTTTAATTACGCCAGGGATTGCCTTTTCTATAGTATATTATTCAAAAAATAATTTTCTACTGTCGCAAATTTTAATTACGCCAGGTATTGCCTTTTCTATAGTAAATTTTTCAAAAAATAATTTTTTACTGTCGCAAATTTTAAATACGCCAGGGATTGCCTTTTCTATAGTAAATTATTCAAAAAAAATTTTTTACTGTCGCAAATTTTAATTACGCCAGGGATTGCCTTTTCTATAGTAAATTTCTCACAAATTAATTTTTTGCTGTCGCAAATTTTAATTTCGCCAGGGATTGCTTTTCTATAGTAAATTATTCAAAAAATAATTTTATACTGTCGCAAATTTTAATTACGCCAGGGATTGCCTTTTCTATAGTAAATTTTGCAAAAAATAATTTTTTACTGTTGCAAATTTTAATTGCGCCAGGGATTGCCTTTTCTATAGTAAATTATTCAAAAAATAATTTTATACTGTCGCAAATTTTAATTACGCCAGGGATTGCCTTTTCTATAGTAAATTTCTCACAAATTAATTTTTTACTGTCGCAAATTTTAATTACGCCAGGGATTGCCTTTTCTATAGTAAATTATTCAAAAAATAATTTTTTACTGTCGCAAATTTCAAATCCGCCAGGGATTTCCTTTTCTATAGTAAATTATTCAAAAAATAATTTTTTACTGTCGCAAATTTTAATTACGCCAGGGATTGCCTTTTCTATAGTAAATTTCTCACAAATTAATTTTTTACTGTCGCACATTTTAAATACGCCACGGATTGCCTTTTCTATAGTAAATTATTCAAAAAATAATTTTCTACTGTCGCAAATTTTAAATATCCCAGGGATTGCTTTTTTTATAGTAAATTTCTCACAAATTAATTTCTTACTGTCGCAAATTTTAAATACGCCAGGGATTGCCTTTTCTATAGTAAATTATTCAAAAAATAATTTTTTACTGTCGCAAATTTTAAATATCCCAGGGATTGCCTTTTCTATAGTAAATTTCTCACAAATTAATTTCTTACTGCCGCAAATTTTAAATACGCCAGGGATTGCCTTTTCTATAGTAAATTATTCAAAAAATAATTTTCTACTCTCGCAAATTTTAAATATCCCAGGGATTGCCTTTTCTATAGTAAATTTCTCACAAATTAATTTCTTACTGTCGCAAATTTTAAATACGCCAGGGATTGCCTTTTCTATAGTAAATTATTCAAAAAATAATTTTCTACTCTCGCAAATTTTAATTACGCCAGGGATTGCCTTTTCTATAGTAAATTATTCAAAAAATAATTTTCTACTGTCGCAAATTTTAATTACGCCAGGGATTGCCTTTTCTATAGTATATTATTCAAAAAATAATTTTCTACTGTCGCAAATTTTAATTACGCCAGGTATTGCCTTTTCTATAGTAAATTTTTCAAAAAATAATTTTTTACTGTCGCAAATTTTAAATACCCCAGGGATTGCCTTTTCTATAGTAAATTATTCAAAAATTAATTTTTTACTGTCGCAAATTTTAATTACGCCAGGGATTGGCTTTTCTATAGTAAATTATTCAAAAAATAATTTTCTACTCTCGCAAATTTTAAATATCCCAGGGATAGCCTTTTCTATAGTAAATTTCTCACAAATTAATTTCTTACTGTCGCAAATTTTAAATACGCCAGGGATTGCCTTTTCTATAGTAAATTATTCAAAAAATAATTTTCTACTCTCGCAAATTTTAATTACGCCAGGGATTGCCTTTTCTATAGTAAATTATTCAAAAAATAATTTTCTACTGTCGCAAATTTGAATTACGCCAGGGATTGCCTTTTCTATAGTATATTATTCAAAAAATAATTTTCTACTGTCGCAAATTTTAATTACGCCAGGGATTGCCTTTTCTATAGTAAATTATTCAAAAAATAATTTTTGAATGTCGCAAATTTTAATTACGCCAGGGATTGCCTTTTCTATAGTAAATTATTCAAAAAATAATTTTTTACTGTCGCAAATTTTAAATATCCCAGGGATTGCCTTTTCTATAGTAAATTTCTCACAAATTAATTTTTTACTGTCGCAAATTTTAAATACGCCAGGGATTGCCTCTTCTATAGTAAATTATTCAAAAAATAATTTTCTACTGTCGCAAATTTTAATTGCGCCAGCGATTGCCTTTTCTATAGTAAATTATTCAAAAAATAATTTTTTACTGTCGCAAATTTTAAATACGCCAGGGATTGCCTTTTCTATAGTAAATTATTCAAAAAATAATTTTTTACTGTCGCAAATTTTAAATACGCCAGGGATTGCCTTTTCTATAGTAAATTTTGCAAAAAAATAATTTTTTACTGTCGCAAATTTTAAATAACCCAGGGATTGCCTTTTCTGTAGTAAATTTCTCACAAATTAATTTTTACTGTCGCAAATTTTAATTACGTCAGGGATTGCCTTTTCTATAGTAAATTATTCAAAAAATAATTTTATACTGTCGCAAATTTTAATTACGCCAGGGATTGCCTTTTCTATAGTAAATTATTCAAAAAAAATTTTTTACTGTCGCAAATTTTAATTACGCCAGGGATTGCCTTTTCTATAGTAAATTTTGCAAAAAATAATTTTTTGCTGTCGCAAATTTTAATTGCGCCAGGGATTGCTTTTCTATAGTAAATTATTCAAAAAATATTTTTCAACTGTCGCAAATATTAATTACGCCAGGGATTGCCTTTTCTATAGTAAATTATTCAAAAAATAATTTTATACTGTCGCAAATTTTAATTACGCCAGGGATTGCCTTTTCTATAGTAAATTTCTCACAAAATAATTTTTTACTGTCGCACATTTTAAATACGCCAGGGATTGCCTCTTCTATAGTAAATTTCTCACAAATTAATTTTTTACTGTCGCAAATTTTAATTACGCCAGGGATTGCCTTTTCTATAGTAAATTATTCAAAAAATAATTTTCTACTCTCGCAAATTTTAAATATCCCAGGGATTGCCTTTTCTATAGTAAATTTCTCACAAATTAATTTCTTACTGTCGCAAATTTTAAATACGCCAGGGATTGCCTTTTCTATAGTAAATTATTCAAAAAATAATTTTCTACTCTCGCAAATTTTAATTACGCCAGGGATTGCCTTTTCTATAGTAAATTATTCAAAAAATAATTTTCTACTGTCGCAAATTTTAATTACGCCAGGGATTGCCTTTTCTATAGTATATTATTCAAAAAATAATTTTCTACTGTCGCAAATTTTAATTACGCCAGGTATTGCCTTTTCTATAGTAAATTTTTCAAAAAATAATTTTTTACTGTCGCAAATTTTAAATACGCCAGGGATTGCCTTTTCTATAGTAAATTATTCAAAAATTAATTTTTTACTGTCGCAAATTTTAATTACGCCAGGGATTGCCTTTTCTATAGTAAATTATTCAAAAAATAATTTTCTACTCTCGCAAATTTTAAATATCCCAGGGATTGCCTTTTCTATAGTAAATTTCTCACAAATTAATTTCTTACTGTCGCAAATTTTAAATACGCCAGGGATTGCCTTTTCTATAGTAAATTATTCAAAAAATAATTCTCTACTCTCGCAAATTTTAATTACGCCAGGGATTGCCTTTTCTATAGTAAATTATTCAAAAAATAATTTTCTACTGTCGCAAATTTTAATTACGCCAGGGATTGCCTTTTCTATAGTATATTATTCAAAAAATAATTTTCTACTGTCGCAAATTTTAATTACGCCAGGTATTGCCTTTTCTATAGTAAATTTTTCAAAAAATAATTTTTTACTGTCGCAAATTTTAAATAGGCCAGGGATTGCCTTTTCTATAGTAAATTATTCAAAAATTAATTTTTTACTGTCGCAAATTTTAATTACGCCAGGGATTGCCTTTTCTATAGTAAATTATTCAAAAAATAATTTTCTACTCTCGCAAATTTTAAATATCCCAGGGATTGCCTTTTCTATAGTAAATTTCTCACAAATTAATTTTTTACTGTCGCACATTTTAAATACGCCAGGGATTGCCTCTTCTATAGTAAATTTCTCACAAATTAATTTTTTACTGTCGCAAATTTTAATTACGCCAGGGATTGCCTTTTCTATAGTAAATTATTCAAAAAATAATTTTTTACTGTCGCAAATTTTAATTACGCCAGGGATTGCCTTTTCTATAGTAAATTTCTCACAAATTAATTTTTTACTGTCGCACATTTTAAATACGCCAGGGATTGCCTCTTCTATAGTAAATTTCTCACAAATTAATTTTTTACTGTCGCAAATTTTAATTACGCCAGGGATTGCCTTTTCTATAGTAAATTATTCAAAAAATAATTTTTTACTGTCGCAAATTTCAAATCCGCCAGGGATTGCCTTTTCTATAGTAAATTATTCAAAAAATAATTTTTTACTGTCGCAAATTTTAAATATCCCAGGGATTGCCTTTTCTATAGTAAATTTCTCACAAATTAATTTCTTACTGCCTCAAATTTTAAATACGCCAGGGATTGCCTTTTCTATAGTAAATTATTCAAAAAATAATTTTCTACTCTCGCAAATTTTAATTACGCCAGGGATTGCCTTTTCTATAGTAAATTATTCAAAAAATAATTTTTTACTGTCGCAAATTTCAAATCCGCCAGGGATTGCCTTTTCTATAGTAAATTATTCAAAAAATAATTTTTTACTGTCGCAAATTTTAATTACGCCAGGGATTGCCTTTTCTATAGTAAATTTCTCACAAATTAATTTTTTACTGTCGCACATTTTAAATACGCCAGGGATTGCCTCTTCTATAGTAAATTTCTCACAAATTAATTTTTTACTGTCGCAAATTTTAATTACGCCAGGGATTGCCTTTTCTATAGTAAATTATTCAAAAAATAATTTTTTACTGTCGAAAATTTTAAGTGCGACAGGGATTGCCTTTTCTATAGTAAATTTTGCAAAAAATAATTTTTTACTGTCGCAAATTTTAATTGCGCCAGGGATTGCCTTTTCTATAGTAAATTTCTCACAAATTAATTTTTTACTGTCGCACATTTTAAATACGCCAGGGATTGCCTCTTCTATAGTAAATTTCTCACAAATTAATTTTTTACTGTCGCAAATTTTAATTACGCCAGGGATTGCCTTTTCTATAGTAAATTATTCAAAAAATAATTTTCTACTCTCGCAAATTTTAAATATCCCAGGGATTGCCTTTTCTATAGTAAATTTCTCACAAATTAATTTCTTACTGTCGCAAATTTTAAATACGCCAGGGATTGCCTTTTCTATAGTAAATTATTCAAAAAATAATTTTCTACTCTCGCAAATTTTAATTACGCCAGGGATTGCCTTTTCTATAGTAAATTATTCAAAAAATAATTTTCTACTGTCGCAAATTTTAATTACGCCAGGGATTGCCTTTTCTATAGTATATTATTCAAAAAATAATTTTCTACTGTCGCAAATTTTAATTACGCCAGGTATTGCCTTTTCTATAGTAAATTTTTCAAAAAATAATTTTTTACTGTCGCAAATTTTAAATACGACAGGGATTGCCTTTTCTATAGTAAATTATTCAAAAATTAATTTTTTACTGTCGCAAATTTTAATTACGCCAGGGATTGCCTTTTCTATAGTAAATTATTCAAAAAATAATTTTCTACTCTCGCAAATTTTAAATATCCCAGGGATTGCTTTTCTATAGTAAATTTCTCACAAATTAATTTCTTACTGTCGCAAATTTTAAATACGCCAGGGATTGCCTTTTCTATAGTAAATTATTCAAAAAATAATTTTCTACTCTCGCAAATTTTAATTACGCCAGGGATTGCCTTTTCTATAGTAAATTATTCAAAAAATAATTTTCTACTGTCGCAAATTTTAATTACGCCAGGGATTGCCTTTTCTATAGTATATTATTCAAAAAATAATTTTCTACTGTCGCAAATTTTAATTACGCCAGGGATTGCCTCTTCTATAGTAAATTATTCAAAAAATAATTTTCTACTGTCGCAAATTTTAATTGCGCCAGCGATTGCCTTTTCTATAGTAAATTATTCAAAAAATAATTTTTTACTGTCGCAAATTTTAAATACGCCAGGGATTGCCTTTTCTATAGTAAATTATTCAAAAAATAATTTTTTACTGTCGCAAATTTTAAATACGCCAGGGATTGCCTCTTCTATAGTAAATTATTCAAAAAATAATTTTCTACTGTCGCAAATTTTAATTGCGCCAGCGATTGCCTTTTCTATAGTAAATTATTCAAAAAATAATTTTTTACTGTCGCAAATTTTAAATACGCCAGGGATTGCCTTTTCTATAGTAAATTATTCAAAAAATAATTTTTTACTGTCGCAAATTTTAAATACGCCAGGGATTGCCTTTTCTATAGTAAATTTTGCAAAAAAATAATTTTTTACTGTCGCAAATTTTAAATAACCCAGGGATTGCCTTTTCTATAGTAAATTTCTCACAAATTAATTTTTTACTGTCGCAAATTTTAATTACGTCAGGGATTGCCTTTTCTATAGTAAATTATTCAAAAAATAATTTTATACTGTCGCAAATTTTAATTACGCCAGGGATTGCCTTTTCTATAGTAAATTATTCAAAAAAAATTTTTTACTGTCGCAAATTTTAATTACGCCAGGGATTGCCTTTTCTATAGTAAATTTTGCAAAAAATAATTTTTTGCTGTCGCAAATTTTAATTGCGCCAGGGATTGCTTTTCTATAGTAAATTATTCAAAAAATATTTTTCAACTGTCGCAAATATTAATTACGCCAGGGATTGCCTTTTCTATAGTAAATTATTCAAAAAATAATTTTATACTGTCGCAAATTTTAATTACGCCAGGGATTGCCTTTTCTATAGTAAATTATTCAAAAAATAATTTTTTACTGTCGCAAATTTTAATTGCGCCAGGGATTGCCTTTTCTATAGTAAATTATTCAAAAAATAATTTTTTACTGTCGCAAATTTCAAATCCGCCAGGGATTGCCTTTTCTACAGTAAATTTTGCAAAAAATAATTTTTTACTGTTGCAAATTTTAATTGCGCCAGGGATTGCCTTTTCTATAGTAAATTATTCAAAAAATAATTTTATACTGTCGCAAATTTTAATTACGCCAGGGATTGCCTTTTCTATAGTAAATTTCTCACAAATTAATTTTTTACTGTCGCAAATTTTAATTACGCCAGGGATTGCCTTTTCTATAGTAAATTATTCAAAAAATAATTTTTTACTGTCGCAAATTTCAAATCCGCCAGGGATTGCCTTTTCTATAGTAAATTATTCAAAAAATAATTTTTTACTGTCGCAAATTTTAATTACGCCAGGGATTGCCTTTTCTATAGTAAATTTCTCACAAATTAATTTTTTACTGTCGCACATTTTAAATACGCCACGGATTGCCTTTTCTATAGTAAATTATTCAAAAAATAATTTTCTACTGTCGCAAATTTTAAATATCCCAGGGATTGCTTTTTTTATAGTAAATTTCTCACAAATTAATTTCTTACTGTCGCAAATTTTAAATACGCCAGGGATTGCCTTTTCTATAGTAAATTATTCAAAAAATAATTTTTTACTGTCGCAAATTTAAATATCCCAGGGATTGCCTTTTCTATAGTAAATTTCTCACAAATTAATTTCTTACTGCCGCAAATTTTAAATACGCCAGGGATTGCCTTTTCTATAGTAAATTATTCAAAAAATAATTTTCTACTCTCGCAAATTTTAATTACGCCAGGGATTGCCTTTTCTATAGTAAATTATTCAAAAAATAATTTTCTACTGTCGCAAATTTTAATTACGCCAGGGATTGCCTTTTCTATAGTAAATTATTCAAAAAATAATTTTCTACTGTCGCAAATTTTAATTACGCCAGGGATTGCCTTTTCTATAGTAAATTATTCAAAAAATAATTTTTTACTGTCGCAAATTTTAATTACGCCAGGGATTGCCTTTTCTATAGTAAATTATTCAAAAAATAATTTTTTACTGTCGCAAATTTTAAATATCCCAGGGATTGCCTTTTCTATAGTAAATTTCTCACAAATTAATTTTTTACTGTCGCAAATTTTAAATACGCCAGGGATTGCCTTTTCTATAGTAAATTATTCAAAAAATAATTTTCTACTCTCGCAAATTTTAATTGCGCCAGGGATTGCCTTTTCTATAGTAAATTATTCAAAAAATAATTTTTTACTGTCGCAAATTTTAAATACGCCAGGGATTGCCTTTTCTATAGTAAATTATTCAAAAAATAATTTTTTACTGTCGCAAATTTTAAATACGCCAGGGATTGCCTTTTCTATAGTAAATTTTGCAAAAAAATAATTTTTTACTGTCGCAAATTTTAAATATCCCAGGGATTGCCTTTTCTATAGTAAATTTCTCACAAATTAATTTTTTACTGTCGCAAATTTTAATTACGTCAGGGATTGCCTTTTCTATAGTAAATTATTCAAAAAAATAATTTTATACTGTCGCAAATTTTAATTACGCCAGGGATTGCCTTTTCTATAGTAAATTATTCAAAAAAATTTTTTTACTGTCGCAAATTTTAATTACGCCAGGATTGCCTTTTCTATAGTAAATTTTGCAAAAAATAATTTTTTACTGTCGCAAATTTTAATTGCGCCAGGGATTGCTTTTCAATAGTAAATTATTCAAAAAATAATTTTCAACTGTCGCAAATTTTAATTACGCCAGGGATTGCCTTTTCTATAGTAAATTATTCAAAAAATAATTTTATACTGTCGCAAATTTTAATTACGCCAGGGATTGCCTTTTCTATAGTAAATTATTCAAAAAATAATTTTTTACTGTCGCAAATTTTAATTGAGCCAGGGATTGCCTTTTCTATAGTAAATTATTCAAAAAATAATTTTTTACTGTCGCAAATTTCAAATCCGCCAGGGATTGCCTTTTCTACAGTAAATTTTGCAAAAAATAATTTTTTACTGTTGCAAATTTTAATTGCGCCAGGGATTGCCTTTTCTATAGTAAATTATTCAAAAAATAATTTTTTACTGTCGCAAATTTTAATTGCGCCAGGGATTGCCTTTTCTATAGTAAATTATTCAAAAAATAATTTTTTACTGTCGCAAAATTTAATTGCGCCAGGGATTGCCTTTTCTATAGTAAATTATTCAAAAAATAATTTTTTACTGTCGCAAATTTCAAATCCGCCAGGGATTGCCTTTTCTATAGTAAATTATTCAAAAAATAATTTTTTACTGTCGCAAATTTTAATTACGCCAGGGATTGCCTTTTCTATAGTAAATTTCTCACAAATTAATTTTTTACTGTCGCACATTTTAAATACGCCAGGGATTGCCTCTTCTATAGTAAATTTCTCACAAATTAATTTTTTACTGTCGCAAATTTTAATTACGCCAGGGATTGCCTTTTCTATAGTAAATTATTCAAAAAATAATTTTCTACTCTCGCAAATTTTAAATATCCCAGGGATTGCCTTTTCTATAGTAAATTTCTCACAAATTAATTTCTTACTGTCGCAAATTTTAAATACGCCAGGGATTGCCTTTTCTATAGTAAATTATTCAAAAAATAATTTTCTACTCTCGCAAATTTTAATTACGCCAGGGATTGCCTTTTCTATAGTAAATTATTCAAAAAATAATTTTCTACTGTCGCAAATTTTAATTACGCCAGGGATTGCCTTTTCTATAGTATATTATTCAAAAAATAATTTTCTACTGTCGCAAATTTTAATTACGCCAGGGATTGCCTTTTCTATAGTAAATTATTCAAAAAATAATTTTTGAATGTCGCAAATTTTAATTACGCCAGGGATTGCCTTTTCTATAGTAAATTATTCAAAAAATAATTTTTTACTGTCGCAAATTTTAAATATCCCAGGGATTGCCTTTTCTATAGTAAATTTCTCACAAATTAATTTTTTACTGTCGCAAATTTTAAATACGCCAGGGATTGCCTCTTTTATAGTAAATTATTCAAAAAATAATTTTCTACTGTCGCAAATTTTAATTGCGCCAGCGATTGCCTTTTCTATAGTAAATTATTCAAAAAATAATTTTTTACTGTCGCAAATTTTAAATACGCCAGGGATTGCCTTTTCTATAGTAAATTATTCAAAAAATAATTTTTTACTGTCGCAAATTTTAAATACGCCAGGGATTGCCTTTTCTATAGTAAATTTTGCAAAAAAATAATTTTTTACTGTCGCAAATTTTAAATAACCCAGGGATTGCCTTTTCTATAGTAAATTTCTCACAAATTATTTTTTTACTGTCGCAAATTTTAATTACGTCAGGGATTGCCTTTTCTACAGTAAATTATTCAAAAAATAATTTTATACTGTCGCAAATTTTAATTACGCCAGGGATTGCCTTTTCTATAGTAAATTATTCAAAAAACATTTTTTACTGTCGCAAATTTTAATTACGCCAGGGATTGCCTTTTCTATAGTAAATTTTGCAAAAAATAATTTTTTGCTGTCGCAAATTTTAATTGCGCCAGGGATTGCTTTTCTATAGTAAATTATTCAAAAAATATTTTTCAACTGTCGCAAATATTAATTACGCCAGGGATTGCCTTTTCTATAGTAAATTATTCAAAAAATAATTTTATACTGTCGCAAATTTTAATTACGCCAGGGATTGCCTTTTCTATAGTAAATTATTCAAAAAATAATTTTTTACTGTCGCAAATTTTAATTGCGCCAGGGATTGCCTTTTCTATAGTAAATTATTCAAAAAATAATTTTTTACTGTCGCAAATTTCAAATCCGCCAGGGATTGCCTTTTCTACAGTAAATTTTGCAAAAAATAATTTTTTACTGTTGCAAATTTTAATTGCGCCAGGGATTGCCTTTTCTATAGTAAATTATTCAAAAAATAATTTTATACTGTCGCAAATTTTAATTACGCCAGGGATTGCCTTTTCTATAGTAAATTTCTCACAAATTAATTTTTTACTGTCGCAAATTTTAATTACGCCAGGGATTGCCTTTTCTATAGTAAATTATTCAAAAAATAATTTTTTACTGTCGCAAATTTCAAATCCGCCAGGGATTGCCTTTTCTATAGTAAATTATTCAAAAAATAATTTTTTACTGTCGCAAATTTTAATTACGCCAGGGATTGCCTTTTCTATAGTAAATTTCTCACAAATTAATTTTTTACTGTCGCACATTTTAAATACGCCACGGATTGCCTTTTCTATAGTAAATTATTCAAAAAATAATTTTCTACTGTCGCAAATTTTAAATATCCCAGGGATTGCTTTTTTTATAGTAAATTTCTCACAAATTAATTTCTTACTGTCGCAAATTTTAAATACGCCAGGGATTGCCTTTTCTATAGTAAATTATTCAAAAAATAATTTTTTACTGTCGCAAATTTTAAATATCCCAGGGATTGCCTTTTCTATAGTAAATTTCTCACAAATTAATTTCTTACTGCCGCAAATTTTAAATACGCCAGGGATTGCTTTTTCTATAGTAAATTATTCAAAAAATAATTTTCTACTCTCGCAAATTTTAATTACGCCAGGGATTGCCTTTTCTATAGTAAATTATTCAAAAAATAATTTTTTTCTGTCGCAAATTTTAATTACGCCAGGGATTGCCTTTTCTATAGTAAATTATTCAAAAAATAATTTTTTACTGTCGCAAATTTTAAATATCCCAGGGATTGCCTTTTCTATAGTAAATTTCTCACAAATTAATTTTTTACTGTCGCAAATTTTAAATACGCCAGGGATTGCCTTTTCTATAGTAAATTATTCAAAAAATAATTTTCTACTGTCGCAAATTTTAATTGCGCCAGGGATTGCCTTTTCTATAGTAAATTATTCAAAAAATAATTTTTTACTGTCGCAAATTTTAAATACGCCAGGGATTGCCTTTTCTATAGTAAATTATTCAAAAAATAATTTTTTACTGTCGCAAATTTTAAATACGCCAGGGATTGCCTTTTCTATAGTAAATTTTGCAAAAAAATAATTTTTTACTGTCGCAAATTTTAAATATCCCAGGGATTGCCTTTTCTATAGTAAATTTCTCACAAATTAATTTTTTACTGTCGCAAATTTTAATTACGTCAGGGATTGCCTTTTCTATAGTAAATTATTCAAAAAATAATTTAATACTGTCGCAAATTTTAATTACGCCAGGGATTGCCTTTTCTATAGTAAATTATTCAAAAATATTTTTTTACTGTCGCAAATTTTAATTACGCCAGGGATTGCCTTTTCTATAGTAAATTTTGCAAAAAATAATTTTTTACTGTCGCAAATTTTAATTGCGCCAGGGATTGCTTTTCAATAGTAAATTATTCAAAAAATAATTTTCAACTGTCGCAAATTTTAATTACGCCAGGGATTGCCTTTTCTATAGTAAATTATTCAAAAAATAATTTTATACTGTCGCAAATTTTAATTACGCCAGGGATTGCCTTTTCTATAGTAAATTATTCAAAAAATAATTTTTTACTGTCGCAAATTTTAATTGAGCCAGGGATTGCCTTTTCTATAGTAAATTATTCAAAAAATAATTTTTTACTGTCGCAAATTTCAAATCCGCCAGGGATTGCCTTTTCTACAGTAAATTTTGCAAAAAATAATTTTTTACTGTTGCAAATTTTAATTGCGCCAGGGATTGCCTTTTCTATAGTAAATTATTCAAAAAATAATTTTATACTGTCGCAAATTTTAATTACGACAGGGATTGCCTCTTCTATAGTAAATTTCTCACAAATTAATTTTTTACTGTCGCAAATTTTAATTACGCCAGGGATTGCCTTTTCTATAGTAAATTATTCAAAAAATAATTTTTTACTGTCGCAAATTTTAATTGCGCCAGGGATTGCCTTTTCTATAGTAAATTATTCAAAAAATAATTTTTTACTGTCGCAAAATTTAATTGCGCCAGGGATTGCCTTTTCTATAGTAAATTATTCAAAAAATAATTTTTTACTGTCGCAAATTTCAAATCCGCCAGGGATTGCCTTTTCTATAGTAAATTATTCAAAAAATAATTTTTTACTGTCGCAAATTTTAATTACGCCAGGGATTGCCTTTTCTATAGTAAATTTCTCACAAATTAATTTTATTACTGTCGCACATTTTAAATACGCCAGGGATTGCCTCTTCTATAGTAAATTATTCAAAAAATAATTTTCTACTCTCGCAAATTTTAAATATCCCAGGGATTGCCTTTTCTATAGTAAATTTCTCACAAATTAATTTCTCACTGTCGCAAATTTTAAATACGCCAGGGATTGCCTTTTCTATAGTAAATTATTCAAAAAATAATTTTTTACTGTCGCAAATTTTAAATATCCCAGGGATTGCCTTTTCTATAGTAAATTTCTCACAAATTAATTTCTTACTGTCGCAAATTTTAAATACGCCAGGGATTGCCTTTTCTATAGTAAATTATTCAAAAAATAATTTTCTACTCTCGCAAATTTTAATTACGCCAGGGATTGCCTTTTCTATAGTAAATTATTCAAAAAATAATTTTCTACTGTCGCAAATTTTAATTACGCCAGGGATTGCCTTTTCTATAGTAAATTATTCAAAAAATAATTTTCTACTGTCGCAAATTTTAATTACGCCAGGTTTTGCCTTTTCTATAGTAAATTTTTCAAAAAATAATTTTTTACTGTCGCAAATTTTAAATACGCCAGGGATTGCCTTTTCTATAGTAAATTATTCAAAAAATAATTTTCAACTGTCGCAAATTTTAATTACGCCAGGGATTGCCTTTTCTATAGTAAATTATTCAAAAAATAATTTTTTACTGTCGCAAATTGTAATTGCGCCAGGGATTGCCTTTTCTATAGTAAATTTTGCAAAAAAATAATTTTTTAACTGTCGCAAATTTTAAATATCCCAGGGATTGCCTTTTCTATAGTAAATTTCGCACAAATTAATTTTTTACTCTCGCAAATTTTAAATATCCCAGGGATTGCCTTTTCTATAGTAAATTTCTCACAAATTAATTTTTTACTGTCGCAAATTTTAATTACGCCAGGGATTGCCTTTTTTATAGTAAATTATTCAAAAAATAATTTTTTACTGTCGAAAATTTTAAGTGCGACAGGGATTGCCTTTTCTATAGTAAATTTTGCAAAAAATAATTTTTTACTGTCGCAAATTTTAATTGCGCCAGGGATTGCCTTTTCTATAGTAAATTATTCAAAAAATAATTTTCAACTGTCGCAAATTTTAATTACGCCAGGGATTGCCTTTTCTATAGTAAATTATTCAAAAAATAATTTTATACTGTCGCAAATTTTAATTATGCCAGGGATTGCCTTTTCTATAGTAAATTATTCAAAAAATAATTTTCAACTGTCGCAAATTTTAATTACGCCAGGGATTGCCTTTTCTATAGTAAATTTTTCAAAAAATAATTTTTTACTGTCGCAAATTTTAATTTCGCCAGGGTTGCCTTTTCTATAGTAAATTATTCAAAAAATAATTTTCAACTGTCGCAAATTTTAATTACGCCAGGGATTGCCTTTTCTATAGTAAATTATTCAAAAAATAATTTTTTACTGTCGCAAATTTTAAGTGCGCCAGGGATTGCCTTTTCTATAGTAAATTTTGCAAAAAACAATTTTTTACTGTCGCAAATTTTAATTGCGCCAGGGATTGCCTTTTCTATAGTAAATTATTCAAAAAATAATTTTATACTGTCGCAAATTTTAATTACGCCAGGGATTGCCTTTTCTATAGTAAATTATTCAAAAAATAATTTTTTACTGTCGCAAATTTTAAATATCCCAGGTATTGCCTTTTCTATAGTAAATTTCTCACAAATTAATTTTTTACTGTCGCAAATTTTAATTACGCCAGGGATTGCCTTTTCTATAGTAAATTATTCAAAAAATAATTTTTTACTGTCGCAAATTGTAATTGCGCCAGGGATTGCCTTTTATATAGTAAATTATTCAAAAAATAATTCTTTACTGTCGCAAATTTTAAATATCCCAGGGATTGCCTTTTCTATAGTAAATTATTCAAAAAATAATTTTTTACTGTCGCAAATTTTAAATACGCCAGGGATTGCCTTTTCTATAGTAAATTATTCAAAAAATAATTTTCTACTGTCGCAAATTTTAATTACGCCAGCGATTGCCTTTTCTATAGTAAATTATTCAAAAAATAATTTTCTACTGTCGCAAATTTTAATTACGCCAGGGATTGCCTTTTCTATAGTAAATTATTCAAAAAATAATTTTATACTGTCGCAAATTTTAATTACGCCAGGGATTGCCTTTTCTATAGTAAATTATTCAAAAAATAATTTTCTACTGTCGCAAATTTTAATTACGCCAGGGATTGCCTTTTCTATAGTAAATTATTCAAAAAATAATTTTCTACTGTCGCAAATTTTAATTACGCCAGGGATTGCCTTTTCTATAGTAAATTATTCAAAAAATAATTTTTTCCTGTCGCAAATTTTAATTACGCCAGGGATTGCCTTTTCTATAGTAAATTATTCAAAAAATAATTTTTTACTGTCGCAAATTTTAAATATCCCAGGGATTGCCTTTTCTATAGTAAATTTCTCACAAATTAATTTTTTACTGTCGCAAATTTTAAATACGCCAGGGATTGCCTTTTCTATAGTAAATTATTCAAAAAATAATTTTCTACTGTCGCAAATTTTAATTGCGCCAGGGATTGCCTTTTCTATAGTAAATTATTCAAAAAATAATTTTTTACTGTCGCAAATTTTAAATACGCCAGGGATTGCCTTTTCTATAGTAAATTATTCAAAAAATAATTTTATACTGTCGCAAATTTTAAATACGCCAGGGATTGCCTTTTCTATAGTAAATTTTGCAAAAAAATAATTTTTTACTGTCGCAAATTTTAAATATCCCAGGGATTGCCTTTTCTATAGTAAATTATTCAAAAAATAATTTTCAACTGTCGCAAATTTTAATTACGCCAGGGATTGCCTTTTCTATAGTAAATTATTCAAAAAATAATTTTATACTGTCGCAAATTTTAATTATGCCAGGGATTGCCTTTTCTATAGTAAATTATTCAAAAAATAATTTTCAACTGTCGCAAATTTTAATTACGCCAGGGATTGCCTTTTCTATAGTAAATTTTTCAAAAAATAATTTTTTACTGTCGCAAATTTTAATTACGCCAGGGTTGCCTTTTCTATAGTAAATTATTCAAAAAATAATTTTCAACTGTCGCAAATTTTAATTACGCCAGGGATTGCCTTTTCTATAGTAAATTATTCAAAAAATAATTTTTTACTGTCGCAAATTTTAAGTGCGCCAGGGATTGCCTTTTCTATAGTAAATTTTGCAAAAAACAATTTTTTACTGTCGCAAATTTTAATTGCGCCAGGGATTGCCTTTTCTATAGTAAATTATTCAAAAAATAATTTTATACTGTCGCAAATTTTAATTACGCCAGGGATTGCCTTTTCTATAGTAAATTATTCAAAAAATAATTTTTTACTGTCGCAAATTTTAAATATCCCAGGTATTGCCTTTTCTATAGTAAATTTCTCACAAATTAATTTTTTACTGTCGCAAATTTTAATTACGCCAGGGATTGCCTTTTCTATAGTAAATTATTCAAAAAATAATTTTTTACTGTCGCAAATTGTAATTGCGCCAGGGATTGCCTTTTATATAGTAAATTATTCAAAAAATAATTTTCTACTGTCGAAAATTTTAATTACGCCAGGGATTGCCTTTTCTATAGTAAATTATTCAAAAAATAATTTTTTACTGTCGCAAATTTTAAATACGCCAGGGATTGCCTTTTCTATAGTAAATTATTCAAAAAATAATTTTCTACTGTCGCAAATTTTAATTACGCCAGCGATTGCCTTTTCTATAGTAAATTATTCAAAAAATAATTTTCTACTGTCGCAAATTTTAATTACGCCAGGGATTGCCTTTTCTATAGTAAATTATTCAAAAAATAATTTTATACTGTTGCAAATTTTAATTACGCCAGGGATTGCCTTTTCTATAGTAAATTATTCAAAAAATAATTTTCTACTGTCGCAAATTTTAATTACGCCAGGGATTACCTTTTCTATAGTAAATTATTCAAAAAATAATTTTCTACTGTCGCAAATTTTAATTACGCCAGGTTTTGCCTTTTCTATAGTAAATTTTTCAAAAAATAATTTTTTACTGTCGCAAATTTTAAATACGCCAGGGATTGCCTTTTCTATAGTAAATTATTCAAAAAATAATTTTCAACTGTCGCAAATTTTAATTACGCCAGGGATTGCCTTTTCTATAGTAAATTATTCAAAAAAAAATTTTTTACTGTCGCAAATTGTAATTGCGCCAGGGATTGCCTTTTCTATAGTAAATTTTGCAAAAAAAATAATTTTTTAACTGTCGCAAATTTTAAATATCCCAGGGATTGCCTTTTCTATAGTAAATTTCTCACAAATTAATTTTTTACTCTCGCAAATTTTAAATATCCCAGGGATTGCCTTTTCTATAGTAAATTTTGCAAAAAATAATTTTTTACTGTCGCAAATTTTAATTGCGCCAGGGATTGCCTTTCCTATAGTAAATTATTCAAAAAATAATTTTCAACTGTCGCAAATTGTAATTGCGCCAGGGATTGCCTTTTCTATAGTAAATTATTCAAAAAATAATTTTATACTGTCGCAAATTTTAATTACGCCAGGGATTACCTTTTCTATAGTAAATTATTCAAAAAATAATTTTCTACTGTCGCAAATTGTAATTCCGCCAGGGATTGCCTTTTCTATAGTAAATTATTCAAAAAATAATTTTCTACTGTCGCAAATTTTAATTACGCCAGGGATTGCCTTTTCTATAGTAAACTTTTCAAAAAATAATTTTCTACTGTCGCAAATTTTAATTACGCTAGGGATTGCCTTTTCCATAGTAAATTATTCAAAAAATAATTTTTTACTGTCGCAAATTTCAAATCCGCCAGGGATTGCCTTTTCTATAGTAAATTTTGCAAAAAATAATTTTTTACTGTCGCAAATTTTAATTGCGCCAGGGATTGCCTTTTTTATAGTAAATTATTCAAAAAATAATTTTTTACTGTCGCAAATTTTAAATATCCCAGGGATTGCCTTTTCTATAGTAAATTTCTCACAAATTAATTTTTTACTGTCGCAAATTTTAATTACGCCAGGGATTGCCTTTTCTATAGTAAATTATTCAAAAAATAATTTTTTACTGTCGAAAATTTTAAGTGCGACAGGGATTGCCTTTTCTATAGTAAATTTTGCAAAAAATAATTTTTTACTGTCGCAAATTTTAATTGCGCCAGGGATTGCCTTTTCTATAGTAAATTATTCAAAAAATAATTTTCAACTGTCGCAAATTTTAATTACGCCAGGGATTGCCTTTTCTATAGTAAATTATTCAAAAAATAATTTTATACTGTCGCAAATTTTAATTATGCCAGGGATTGCCTTTTCTATAGTAAATTATTCAAAAAATAATTTTCAACTGTCGCAAATTTTAATTACGCCAGGGATTGCCTTTTCTATAGTAAATTTTTCAAAAAATAATTTTTTACTGTCGCAAATTTTAATTACGCCAGGGTTGCCTTTTCTATAGTAAATTATTCAAAAAATAATTTTCAACTGTAGTAAATTATTCAAAAAATAATTTTTTACTGTCGCAAATTTTAAGTGCGCCAGGGATTGCCTTTTCTATAGTAAATTTTGCAAAAAACAATTTTTTACTGTCGCAAATTTTAATTGCGCCAGGGATTGCCTTTTCTGTAGTAAAATTATTCAAAAAATAATTTTATACTGTCGCAAATTTTAATTACGCCAGGGATTGCCTTTTCTATAGTAAATTATTCAAAAAATAATTTTTTACTGTCGCAAATTTTAAATATCCCAGGTATTGCCTTTTCTATAGTAAATTTCTCACAAATTAATTTTTTACTGTCGCAAATTTTAATTACGCCAGGGATTGCCTTTTCTATAGTAAATTATTCAAAAAATAATTTTTTACTGTCGCAAATTGTAATTGCGCCAGGGATTGCCTTTTATATAGTAAATTATTCAAAAAATAATTCTTTACTGTCGCAAATTTTAAATATCCCAGGGATTGCCTTTTCTATAGTAAATTATTCAAAAAATAATTTTTTACTGTCGCAAATTTTAAATACGCCAGGGATTGCCTTTTCTATAGTAAATTATTCAAAAAATAATTTTCTACTGTCGCAAATTTTAATTACGCAGCGATTGCCTTTTCTATAGTAAATTATTCAAAAAATAATTTTCTACTGTCGCAAATTTTAATTACGCCAGGGATTGCCTTTTCTATAGTAAATTATTCAAAAAATAATTTTATACTGTCGCAAATTTTAATTACGCCAGGGATTGCCTTTTCTATAGTAAATTATTCAAAAAAATAATTTTCTACTGTCGCCAAATTTTAATTACGCCATTGATTGCCTTTTCTATAGTAAATTATTCAAAAAATAATTTTCTACTGTCGCAAATTTTAATTACGCCAGGGATTGCCTTTTCTATAGTAAATTATTCAAAAAATAATTTTTTCCTGTCGCAAATTTTAATTACGCCAGGGATTGCCTTTTCTATAGTAAATTATTCAAAAAATAATTTTTTACTGTCGCAAATTTTAAATATCCCAGGGATTGCCTTTTCTATAGTAAATTTCTCACAAATTAATTTTTTACTGTCGCAAATTTTAAATACGCCAGGGATTGCCTTTTCTATAGTAAATTATTCAAAAAATAATTTTCTACTGTCGCAAATTTTAATTGCGCCAGGGATTGCCTTTTCTATAGTAAATTATTCAAAAAATAATTTTTTACTGTCGCAAATTTTAAATACGCCAGGGATTGCCTTTTCTATAGTAAATTATTCAAAAAATAATTTTATACTGTCGCAAATTTTAAATACGCCAGGGATTGCCTTTTCTATAGTAAATTTTGCAAAAAAAATAATTTTTTACTGTCGCAAATTTTAAATATCCCAGGATTGCCTTTTCTATAGTAATTTCTCACAAATTAATTTTTTACTGTAGCAAATTTTAATTACGCCAGGGATTGCCTTTTCTATAGTAAATTATTCAAAAATAATTTTTTACTGTCGAAAATTTAAGTGCGACAGGGATTGCCTTTTCTATAGTAAATTTTGCAAAAAATAATTTTTTACTGTCGCAAATTTAATTGCGCCAGGGATTGCCTTTTCTATAGTAAATTATTCAAAAAAATAATTTTCAACTGTCGCAAATTTTAATTACGCCAGGGATTGCCTTTTCTATAGTAAATTATTCAAAAAATAATTTTATACTGTCGCAAATTTTAATTATGCCAGGGATTGCCTTTTCTATAGTAAATTATTCAAAAAATAATTTTCAACTGTCGCAAATTTTAATTACGCCAGGGATTGCCTTTTCTATAGTAAATTTTTCAAAAAATAATTTTTTACTGTCGCAAATTTTAATTACGCCAGGGTTGCCTTTTCTATAGTAAATTATTCAAAAAATAATTTTCAACTGTCGCCAAATTTTAATTACGCCAGGGATTGCCTTTTCTATAGTAAATTATTCAAAAAATAATTTTTTACTGTCGCAAATTTTAAAGTGCGCCAGGGATTGCCTTTTCTATAGTAAATTTTGCAAAAAAACAATTTTTTACTGTCGCAAATTTTAATTGCGCCAGGGATTGCCTTTTATATAGTAAATTATTCAAAAAATAATTTTATACTGTCGCAAATTTTAATTACGCCAGGGATTGCCTTTTCTATAGTAAATTATTCAAAAAATAATTTTTTACTGTCGCAAATTTTAAATATCCCAGGTATTGCCTTTTCTATAGTAAATTTCTCACAAATTAATTTTTTACTGTCGCAAATTTTAATTACGCCAGGATTGCCTTTTCTATAGTAAATTATTCAAAAAATAATTTTTTACTGTCGCAAATTGTAATTGCGCCAGGGATTGCCTTTTATATAGTAAATTATTCAAAAAATAATTTTCTACTGTCGAAAATTTTAATTACGCCAGGGATTGCCTTTTCTATAGTAAATTATTCAAAAAATAATTTTTTTACTGTCGCAAATTTTAAATACGCCAGGGATTGCCTTTTCTATAGTAAATTATTCAAAAAATAATTTTCTACTGTCGCAAATTTTAATTACGCCAGCGATTGCCTTTTCTATAGTAAATTATTCAAAAAATAATTTTCTACTGTCGCAAATTTTAATTACGCCAGGGATTGCCTTTTCTATAGTAAATTATTCAAAAAATAATTTTATACTGTCGCAAATTTTAATTACGCCAGGGATTGCCTTTTCTATAGTAAATTATTCAAAAAATAATTTTCTACTGTCGCAAATTTTAATTACGCCAGGGATTGCCTTTTCTATAGTAAATTATTCAAAAAATAATTTTCTACTGTCGCAAATTTTAATTACGCCAGGGATTGCCTTTTCTATAGTAAATTATTCAAAAAATAATTTTTTCCTGTCGCAAATTTAATTACGCCAGGGATTGCCTTTTCTATAGTAAATTATTCAAAAAATAATTTTCTACTGTCGCAAATTTTAATTGCGCCAGGGATTGCCTTTTCTATAGTAAATTATTCAAAAAATAATTTTTTTACTGTCGCAAATTTTAAATACGCCAGGGATTGCCTTTTCTATAGTAAATTATTCAAAAAATAATTTTATACTGTCGCAAATTTTAAATACGCCAGGGATTGCCTTTTCTATAGTAAATTTTGCAAAAAAAATAATTTTTTACTGTCGCAAATTTTAAATATCCCAGGGATTGCCTTTTCTATAGTAAATTTCTCACAAATTAATTTTTTACTGTAGCAAATTTTAATTACGTCAGGGATTGCCTTTTCAATAGTAAATTATTCAAAAAATAATTTTATACTGTCGAAAATTTTAATTACGCCAGGATTGCCTTTTCTATAGTAAATTATTCAAAAAATTTTTTTTACTGTCGCAAATTTTAATTACGCCAGGGATTGCCTTTTCTATAGTAAATTTTGCAAAAATAATTTTTTACTGTCGCAAATTTTAATTGCGCCAGGGATTGCTTCTCTATAGTAAATTATTCAAAAAATAATTTTCAACTGTGGCAAATTTTAATTACGCCAGGGATTGCCTTTTCTATAGTAAATTATTCAAAAAATAATTTTATACTGTCGCAAATTTTAATTACGCCAGGGATTGCCTTTTCTATAGTAAATTATTCAAAAAATAATTTTTTACTGTCGCAAATTTTAATTGCGCCAGGGATTGCCTTTTCTATAGTAAATTATTCAAAAAATAATTTTTTACTGTCGCAAATTTCAAATCCGCCAGGGATTGCCTTTTCTACAGTAAATTTTGCAAAAAATAATTTTTTACTGTTGCAAATTTTAATTGCGCCAGGGATTGCGTTTTCTATAGTAAATTATTCAAAAAATAATTTTATACTGTCGCAAATTTTAATTACGCCAGGGATTGCCTTTTCTATAGTAAATTATTCAAAAAATAATTTTTTACTGTCGCAAATTTTAAATATCCCAGGGATTGCCTTTTCTATAGTAAATTTCTCACAAATTAATTTTTTACTGTCGCAAATTTTAATTACGCCAGGGATTGCCTTTTCTATAGTAAATTATTCAAAAAATAATTTTTTACTGTCGCAAATTGTAATTGCGCCAGGGATTGCCTTTTATATAGTAAATTATTCAAAAAATAATTCTTTACTGTCGCAAATTTTAAATATCCCAGGGATTGCCTTTTCTATAGTAAATTATTCAAAAAATAATTTTTTACTGTCGCAAATTTTAAATACGCCAGGGATTGCCTTTTCTATAGTAAATTATTCAAAAAATAATTTTCTACTGTCGTAAATTTTAATTACGCCAGCGATTGCCTTTTCTATAGTAAATTATTCAAAAAATAATTTTCTACTGTCGCAAATTTTAATTACGCCAGGGATTGCCTTTTCTATAGTAAATTATTCAAAAAATAATTTTATACTGTCGCAAATTTTAATTACGCCAGGGATTGCCTTTTCTATAGTAAATTATTCAAAAAATAATTTTCTACTCTCGCAAATTTTAATTACGCCAGGGATTGCCTTTTCTATAGTAAATTATTCAAAAAATAATTTTTTCCTGTCGCAAATTTTAATTACGCCAGGGATTGCCTTTTCTATAGTAAATTATTCAAAAAATAATTTTTTACTGTCGCAAATTTTAAATATCCCAGGGATTGCCTTTTCTATAGTAAATTTCTCACAAATTAATTTTTTACTGTCGCAAATTTTAAATACGCCAGGGATTGCCTTTTCTATAGTAAATTATTCAAAAAATAATTTTCTACTGTCGCAAATTTTAATTGCGCCAGGGATTGCCTTTTCTATAGTAAATTATTCAAAAAATAATTTTTTACTGTCGCAAATTTTAAATACGCCAGGGATTGCCTTTTCTATAGTCAATTATTCAAAAAATAATTTTATACTGTCGCAAATTTTAAATACGCCAGGGATTGCCTTTTCTATAGTAAATTTTGCAAAAAAATAATTTTTTACTGTCGCAAATTTTAAATATCCCAGGGATTGCCTTTTCTATAGTAAATTTCTCACAAATTAATTTTTTACTGTAGCAAATTTTAATTACGTCAGGGATTGCCTTTTCAATAGTAAATTATTCAAAAAATAATTTTATACTGTCGCAAATTTTAATTACGCCAGGGATTGCCTTTTCTATAGTAAATTATTCAAAAAAAATTTTTTACTGTCGCAAATTTTAATTACGCCAGGGATTGCCTTTTCTATAGTAAATTTTGCAAAAAATAATTTTTTACTGTCGCAAATTTTAATTGCGCCAGGGATTGCTTTTCTATAGTAAATTATTCAAAAAATAATTTTCAACTGTCGCAAATTTTAATTACGCCAGGGATTGCCTTTTCTATAGTAAATTATTCAAAAAATAATTTTATACTGTCGCAAATTTTAATTACGCCAGGGATTGCCTTTTCTATAGTAAATTATTCAAAAAATAATTTTTTACTGTCGCAAATTTTAATTGCGCCAGGGATTGCCTTTTCTATAGTAAATTATTCAAAAAATAATTTTTTACTGTCGCAAATTTCAAATCCGCCTGGGATTGCCTTTTCTACAGTAAATTTTGCAAAAAATAATTTTTTACTGTTGCAAATTTTAATTGCGCCAGGGATTGCGTTTTCTATAGTAAATTATTCAAAAAATAATTTTATACTGTCGCAAATTTTAATTACGCCAGGGATTGCCTTTTCTATAGTAAATTATTCAAAAAATAATTTTTTACTGTCGCAAATTTCAAATCCGCCAGGGATTGCCTTTTCTACAGTAAATTTTGCAAAAAATAATTTTTTACTGTTGCAAATTTCAAATCCGCCAGGGATTGCCTTTTCTATAGTAAATTATTCAAAAAATAATTTTATACTGTCGCAAATTTTAAACACGCCAGGGATTGCCTTTTCTATAGTAAATTATTCAAAAAATAATTTTCAACTGTCGCAAATTTTAAATACGCCAGGGATTGCCTTTTCTATAGTAAATTATTCAAAAAATAATTTTCAACTGTCGCAAATTTTAATTGCGCCAGGGATTGCCTTTTCTATAGTAAATTATTCAAAAAATAATTTTTTACTGTCGCAAATTTTAATTACGCCAGGGATTGCCTTTTCTATAGTAAATTATTCAAAAAATAATTTTCAACTGTCGCAAATTTTAATTGCGCCAGGGATTGCCTTTTCTATAGTAAATTATTCAAAAAATAATTTTCTACTGTCGCAAATTTTAAGTGCGCCAGGGATTGCCTTTTCTATAGTAAATTATTCAAATAATAATTTTTTACTGTCGCAAATTTTAAATACGCCAGGGATTGCCTTTTCTATAGTAAATTATTCAAAAAATAATTTTCTACTGTCGCAAATTTTAAATATACCAGGGATTGCCTTTTCTATAGTAAATTATTCAAAAAATAATTTTCTACTGTCGCAAATTTTAAATATCCCAGCGATTGCCTTTTCTATAGTAAATTATTCAAAAAATAATTTTCTACTGTCGCAAATTTTAATTACGCCAGGGATTGCCTTTTCTATAGTAAATTATTCAAAAAATAGTTTTCTACTGTCGCAAATTTTAATTGCGCCAGGGATTGCCTTTTCCATAGTAAATTATTCAAAAAATAATTTTCTACTGTCGCAAATTTTAAGTGCGCCAGGGATTGCCTTTTCTATAGTAAATTTTGCAAAAAAAAATTTTTACTGTCGCAAATTTTAATTGCGCCAGGGATTGCCTTTTCTATAGTAAATTTCTCACAAATTAATTTCTTACTGTCGCAAATTTTAAATACGCCAGGTATTGACTTTTCTATAGTAAATTATTCAAAAAATAATTTTTTACTGTCGCAAATTTTAATTGCGCCAGGGATTGCCTTTTCTATAGTAAATTATTCAAAAAATAATTTTTTACTGTCGCAAATTTTAATTGCGCCAGGGATTGCCTTTTCTATAGTAAATTATTCAAAAAATAATTTTCTACTGTCGCAAATTTTAATTACGCCAGGGATTGCCTTTTATATAGTAAATTTTTCAAAAAACAATTTTCAACTTTCGCAAATTTTAATTACGCCAGGGATTGCCTTTTCTATAGTAAATTATTCAAAAAATAATTTTTTACTGTCGCAAATTTTAAGTGCGCCAGGGATTGCCTTTTCTATAGTAAATTATTCAAAAAATAATTTTTTACTGTCGCAAATTTTAAGTGTGCCAGGGATTGCCTTTTCTATAGTAAATTATTCAAAAAATAATTTTCTACTGTCGCAAATTTTAAGTGCGCCAGGAATTGCCTTTTCTATAGTAAATTATTCAAAAAATATTTTTATACTGTTGCAAATTTTAAATATCCCAGGGATTGCCTTTTCTATAGTAAATTATTCAAAAAATAATTTTTTACTGTCGCAAATTTTAATTGCGCCAGGGATTGCCTTTTCTATAGTAAATTATTCAAAAAATAATTTTCTACTGTCGCAAATTTTAATTACGCCAGGGATTGCCTTTTCTATAGTAAATTATTCAAAAAATAATTTTATACTGTCGCAAATTTTAATTACGCCAGGGATTGCCTTTTCTATAGTAAATTATTCAAAAAATAATTTTTTACTGTCGCAAATTTTAATTGCGCCAGGGATTACCTTTTCTATAGTAAATTATTCAAAAAATAATTTTCTACTGTCGCAAATTTTAATTACGCCAGGGATTGCCTTTTCTATAGTAAATTATTCAAAAAATAATTTTATACTGTCGCAAATTTTAATTACGAAAGGAATTGCCTTTTCTATAGTAAATTATTCAAAAAATAATTTTCTACTGTAGCAAATTTTAATTACGCCAGGGATTGCCTTTTCTATAGTAAATTATTCAAAAAATAATTTTATACTGTCGCAAATTTTAAATACGCCAGGGATTGCCTTTTCTATAGTAAATTATTCAAAAAATAATTTTTTACTGTCGCAAATTTTAATTACGCCAGGGATTGCCTTTTCTATAGTAAATTATTCAAAAAATAATTTTATACTGTCGCAAATTTTAAATACGCCAGGGATTGCCTTTTCTATAGTAAATTATTCAAAAAATAATTTTCTACTGTCGCAAATTTTAAATATCCCAACGATTGCCTTTTCTATAGTAAATTATTCAAAAAATAATTTTCTACTGTCGCAAATTTTAAGTGCGCCAGGGATTGCCTTTTCTATAGTAAATTTTGCAAAAAAAATTTTTTACTGTCGCAAATTTTAATTGCGCCAGGGATTGCCTTTTCTATAGTAAATTTCTCACAAATTAATTTCTTACTGTCGCAAATTTTAAATACGCCAGGTATTGACTTTTCTATAGTAAATTATTCAAAAAATAATTTTTTACTGTCGCAAATTTTAATTGCGCCAGGGATTGCCTTTTCTATAGTAAATTATTCAAAAAATAATTTTTTACTGTCGCAAATTTTAATTGCGCCAGGGATTGCCTTTTCTATAGTAAATTATTCAAAAAATAATTTTCTACTGTCGCAAATTTTAATTACGCCAGGGATTGCCTTTTATATAGTAAATTTTTCAAAAAATAATTTTCAACTTTCGCAAATTTTAATTACGCCAGGGATTGCCTTTTCTATAGTAAATTATTCAAAAAATAATTTTTTACTGTCGCAAATTTTAAGTGCGCCAGGGATTGCCTTTTCTATAGTAAATTATTCAAAAAATAATTTTTTACTGTCGCAAATTTTAAGTGTGCCAGGGATTGCCTTTTCTATAGTAAATTATTCAAAAAATAATTTTCTACTGTCGCAAATTTTAAGTGCGCCAGGAATTGCCTTTTCTATAGTAAATTATTCAAAAAATATTTTTATACTGTTGCAAATTTTAAATATCCCAGGGATTGCCTTTTCTATAGTAAATTATTCAAAAAATAATTTTTTACTGTCGCAAATTTTAATTGCGCCAGGGATTGCCTTTTCTATAGTAAATTATTCAAAAAATAATTTTCTACTGTCGCAAATTTTAATTACGCCAGGGATTGCCTTTTCTATAGTAAATTATTCAAAAAATAATTTTATACTGTCGCAAATTTTAATTACGCCAGGGATTGCCGTTTCTATAGTAAATTATTCAAAAAATAATTTTTTACTGTCGCAAATTTTAATTGCGCCAGGGATTATCTTTTCTATAGTAAATTATTCAAAAAATAATTTTCTACTGTCGCAAATTTTAATTACGCCAGGGATTGCCTTTTCTATAGTAAATTATTCAAAAAATAATTTTATACTGTCGCAAATTTTAATTACGAAAGGAATTGCCTTTTCTATAGTAAATTATTCAAAAAATAATTTTCTACTGTAGCAAATTTTAATTACGCCAGGGATTGCCTTTTCTATAGTAAATTATTCAAAAAATAATTTTATACTGTCGCAAATTTTAAATACGCCAGGGATTGCCTTTTCTATAGTAAATTATTCAAAAAATAATTTTTTACTGTCGCAAATTTTAATTACGCCAGGGATTGCCTTTTCTATAGTAAATTATTCAAAAAATAATTTTATACTGTCGCAAATTTTAAATACGCCAGGGATTGCCTATTCTATAGTAAATTATTCAAAAAATAATTTTCAACTGTCGCAAATTTTAAATACGCCAGGGATTGCCTTTTCTATAGTAAATTATTCAAAAAATAATTTTCAATTGTCGCAAATTTTAATTGCGCCAGGGATTGCCTTTTCTATAGTAAATTATTCAGAAAATAATTTTTTACTGTCGAAAATTTTAATTACGCCAGGGATTGCCTTTTCTATAGTAAATTATTCAACAAATAATTTTATACTGTCGCAAATTTTAATTACGCCAGGGATTGCCTTTTCTATAGTAAATTATTCAAAAAATAATTTTCAACTGTCGCAAATTTTAAATATCCCAGGGATTGCCTTTTCTACAGTAAATTTTGCAAAAAAAAATTTTTTACTGTCGCAAATTTTAATTGCGCCAGGGATTGCCTTTTCTATAGTAAATTTTTCAAAAAATAATTTTATACTGTCGCAAATTTTAAGTGCGCCAGGGATTGCCTTTTCTATAGTAAACTTTTCAAAAACTAATTTTCTACTGTCGCAAATTTTAATTACGCCAGGGATTGCCTTTTCTATAGTAAATTATTCAAAAAATAATTTTATACTGTCGCAAATTTTAATTACGCCAGGGATTGCCTTTTCTATAGTAAATTATTCAAAAAATAATTTTCTACTGTCGCAAATTTTAATTACGCCAGGGATTGCCTTTTCTATAGTAAATTATTCAAACAATAATTTTATACTGTCGCAAATTTTAATTACGCCAGGGATTGCCTTTTCTATAGTAAATTATTCAAAAAATAATTTTTTACTGTCGCAAATTTTAATTGCGCCAGGGATTGCCTTTTCTATAGTAAATTATTCAAAAAATAATTTTCTACTGTCGCAAATTTTAATTGCGCCAGCGATTGCCTTTTCTATAGTAAATTATTCAAAAAATAATTTTCTACTGTCGCAAATTTTAATTACGCCAGGGATTGCCTTTTCTATAGCAAATTATTCAAAAAATAATTTTATACTGTCGCAAATTTTAATTGCGCCAGGGATTGCGTTTTCTATAGTAAATTATTCAAAAAATAATTTTTTTACTGTCGCAAATTTTAACTGCGCCAGGGATTGCCTTTTCTATAGTAAATTATTCAAAAAATAATTTTCTACTGTCGCAAATTTTAAATATCCCAGGGATTGCCTTTTCTATAGTAAATTTCTCACAAAATAATTTTTTACTGTCGCAAATTTTAAATACGCCAGTGATTGCCTTTTCTATAGTAAATTATTCAAAAAATAATTTTCTACTGTCGCAAATTTTAATTACGCCAGGGATTGCCTTTTCTATAGTAAATTATTCAAAAAATAATTTTTAACTGTTGCAAATTTTAAGTGCGCCAGGGATTGCCTTTTCTATAGTAAATTATTCAAAAAATAATTTTCTACTGTCGCAAATTTTAAGTGCGCCAGGGATTGCCTTTTCTATAGTAAATTATTCAAAAAATATTTTTATACTGTTGCAAATTTTAAATATCCCAGGGATTGCCTTTTCTATAGTAAATTATTCAAAAAATAATTTTTTACTGTCGCAAATTTTAATTGCGCCAGGGATTGCCTTTTCTATAGTAAATTATTCAAAAAATAATTTTCTACTGTCGAAAATTTTAATTACGCCAGGGATTGCCTTTTCTATAGTAAATTATTCAAAAAATAATTTTATACTGTCGCAAATTTTAATTACGCCAGGGATTGCCTTTTCTATAGTAAATTATTCAAAAAATAATTTTTTACTGTCGCAAATTTTAATTGCGCCAGGGATTGCCTTTTCTATAGTAAATTATTCAAAAAATAATTTTCTACTGTCGCAAATTTTAATTACGCCAGGGATTGCCTTTTCTATAGTAAATTATTCAAAAAATAATTTTATACTGTCGCAAATTTTAATTACGAAAGGAATTGCCTTTTCTATAGTAAATTATTCAAAAAATAATTTTCTACTGTAGCAAATTTTAATTAGGCCAGGGATTGCCTTTTCTATAGTAAATTATTCAAAAAATAATTTTATACTGTCGCAAATTTTAAATACGCCAGGGATTGCCTTTTCTATAGTAAATTATTCAAAAAATAATTTTTTACTGTCGCAAATTTTAATTACGCCAGGGATTGCCTTTTCTATAGTAAATTATTCAAAAAATAATTTTATACTGTCGCAAATTTTAAATACGCCAGGGATTGCCTTTTCTATAGTAAATTATTCAAAAAATAATTTTCAACTGTCGCAAATTTTAAATACGCCAGGGATTGCCTTTTCTATAGTAAATTATTCAAAAAATAATTTTCAACTGTCGCAAATTTTAATTGCGCCAAGGATTGCCTTTTCTATAGTAAATTATTCAGAAAATAATTTTTTACTGTCGAAAATATTAATTACGCCAGGGATTGCCTTTTCTATAGTAAATTGTTCAACAAATAATTTTATACTGTCGCAAATTTCAATTACGCCAGGGATTGCCTTTTCTATAGTAAATTATTCAAAAAATAATTTTCAACTGTCGCAAATTTTAAATATCCCAGGGATTGCCTTTCCTACAGTAAATTTTGGAAAAAATAATTTTTTACTGTCGCAAATTTTAATTGCGCCAGGGATTGCCTTTTCTATAGTAAATTTTTCAAAAAATAATATTCAACTGTCGCAAATTTTAATTACGCCAGGGATTGCCTTTTCTATAGTAAATTATTCAAAAAATAATTTTATACTGTCGCAAATTTTAAATATCCCAGGGATTGCCTTTTCTATAGTAAATTATTCAAAAAATAATTTTTTACTGTCGCAAATTTTAATTACGCCAGGGATTGCCTTTCTATAGTAAATTATTCAAAAAATAATTTTATACTGTCGCAAATTTTAAGTGCGCCAGGGATTGCCTTTTCTATAGTAAACTTTTCAAAAACTAATTTTCTACTGTCGCAAATTTTAATTACGCCAGGGATTGCCTTTTCTATAGTAAATTATTCAAAAAATAATTTTATACTGTCGCAAATTTTAATTACGCCAGGGATTGCCTTTTATATAGTAAATTATTCAAAAGATAATTTTCTACTGTCGCAAATTTTAATTACGCCAGGGATTGCCTTTTCTATAGTAAATTATTCAAACAATAATTTTATACTGTCGCAAATTTTAATTACGCCAGGGATTGCCTTTTCTATAGTAAATTATTCAAAAAATAATTTTTTACTGTCGCAAATTTTAATTGCGCCAGGGATTGCCTTTTCTATACTAAATTATTCAAAAAATAATTTTCTACTGTCGCAAATTTTAATTGCGCCAGGGATTGCCTTTTCTATAGTAAATTATTCAAAAAATAATTTTCAACTGTCGCAAATTTTAATTGCGCCAGGGATTGCCTTTTCTATAGTAAATTATTCAAAAAATAATTTTCAACTGTCGCAATTTGTAATTGCGCCAGGGATTGCCTTTTCTATAGTAAATTATTCAAAAAATAATTTTATACTGTCGCAAATTTTAATTGCGCCAGGGATTGCCTTTTCTATAGTAAATTATTCAAAAAATAATTTTTTACTCTCGCAAATTTTAATTGCGCCAGGGATTGCCTTTTCTATAGTAAATTATTCAAAAAATAATTTTCTACTGTCGCAAATTTTAATTACGCCAGGGATTGCCTTTTCTATAGTAAATTATTCAAAAAATAATTTTCTACTGTCGCAAATTTTAATTGTGCCAGGGATTGCCTTTTCTATAGTAAATTATTCAAAAAATAATTTTCTACTGTCGCAAATTTTAATTACGCCAGGGATTGCCTTTTCTATAGTAAATTATTCAAAAAATAATTTTTTACTGTCGCAAATTTTAATTGCGCCAGGGATTGCCTTTTCTATAGTAAATTATTCAAAAAATAATTTTCTACTGTCGCAAATTTTAATTACGCCAGGGATTGCCTTTTCTATAGTAAATTATTCAAAAAATAATTTTCTACTGTCGCAAATTTTAATTACGCCAGGGATTGCCTTTTCTATAGTAAATTATTCAAAAAATAATTTTATACTGTCGCAAATTTTAATTACGCCAGGGATTGCCTTTTATATAGTAAATTATTCAAAAGATAATTTTCTACTGTCGCAAATTTTAATTACGCCAGGGATTGCCTTTTCTATAGTAAATTATTCAAACAATAATTTTATACTGTCGCAAATTTTAATTACGCCAGGGATTGCCTTTTCTATAGTAAATTATTCAAAAAATAATTTTTTACTGTCGCAAATTTTAAGTGCGCCAGGGATTGCCTTTTCTATAGTAAATTATTCAAAAAATAATTTTTTACTGTCGCAAATTCTAAGTGTGCCAGGGATTGCCTTTTCTATAGTAAATTATTCAAAAAATAATTTTCTACTGTCGCAAATTTTAAGTGCGCCAGGAATTGCCTTTTCTATAGTAAATTATTCAAAAAATATTTTTATACTGTTGCAAATTTTAAATATCCCAGGGATTGCCTTTTCTATAGTAAATTATTCAAAAAATAATTTTTTACTGTCGCAAATTTTAATTGCGCCAGGGATTGCCTTTTCTATAGTAAATTATTCAAAAAATAATTTTCTACTGTCGCAAATTTTAATTACGCCAGGGATTGGCTTTTCTATAGTAAATTATTCAAAAAATAATTTTATACTGTCGCAAATTTTAATTACGCCAGGGATTGCCTTTTCTATAGTAAATTATTCAAAAAATAATTTTTTACTGTCGCAAATTTTAATTGCGCCAGGGATTACCTTTTCTATAGTAAATTATTCAAAAAATAATTTTCTACTGTCGCAAATTTTAATTACGCCAGGGATTGCCTTTTCTATAGTAAATTATTCAAAAAATAATTTTATACTGTCGCAAATTTTAATTACGAAAGGAATTGCCTTTTCTATAGTAAATTATTCAAAAAATAATTTTCTACTGTAGCAAATTTTAATTACGCCAGGGATTGCCTTTTCTATAGTAAATTATTCAAAAAATAATTTTATACTGTCGCAAATTTTAAATACGCCAGGGATTGCCTTTTCTATAGTAAATTATTCAAAAAATAATTTTTTACTGTTGCAAATTTTAATTACGCCAGGGATTGCCTTTTCTATAGTAAATTATTCAAAAAATAATTTTATACTGTCGCAAATTTTAAATACGCCAGGGATTGCCTATTCTATAGTAAATTATTCAAAAAATAATTTTCAACTGTCGCAAATTTTAAATACGCCAGGGATTGCCTTTTCTATAGTAAATTATTCAAAAAATAATTTTCAATTGTCGCAAATTTTAATTGCGCCAGGGATTGCCTTTTCTATAGTAAATTATTCAGAAAATAATTTTTTACTGTCGAAAATTTTAATTACGCCAGGGATTGCCTTTTCTATAGTAAATTATTCAACAAATAATTTTATACTGTCGCAAATTTTAATTACGCCAGGGATTGCCTTTTCTATAGTAAATTATTCAAAAAATAATTTTCAACTGTCGCAAATTTTAAATATCCCAGGGATTGCCTTTTCTACAGTAAATTTTGCAAAAAAAAATTTTTTACTGTCGCAAATTTTAATTGCGCCAGGGATTGCCTTTTCTATAGTAAATTTTTCAAAAAATAATTTTATACTGTCGCAAATTTTAAGTGCGCCAGGGATTGCCTTTTCTATAGTAAACTTTACAAAAACTAATTTTCTACTGTCGCAAATTTTAATTACGCCAGGGATTGCCTTTTCTATAGTAAATTATTCAAAAAATAATTTTATACTGTCGCAAATTTTAATTACGCCAGGGATTGCCTTTTCTATAGTAAATTATTCAAAAAATAATTTTCTACTGTCGCAAATTTTAATTACGCCAGGGATTGTCTTTTCTATAGTAAATTATTCAAACAATAATTTTATACTGTCGCAAATTTTAATTACGCCAGGGATTGCCTTTTCTATAGTAAATTATTCAAAAAATAATTTTTTACTGTCGCAAATTTTAATTGCGCCAGGGATTGCCTCTTCTATAGTAAATTATTCAAAAAATAATTTTCTACTGTCGCAAATTTTAATTGCGCCAGGGATTGCCTTTTCTATAGTATATTCAAAAAATAATTTTCTACTGTCGCAAATTTTAATTACGCCAGGATTGCCTTTTCTATAGCAAATTATTCAAAAAATAATTTTATACTGTCGCAAATTTTAATTGCGCCAGGGATTGCGTTTTCTATAGTAAATTATTCAAAAAATAATTTTTTTACTGTCGCAAATTTTAACTGCGCCAGGGATTGCCTTTTCTATAGTAAATTATTCAAAAAATAATTTTCTACTGTCGCAAATTTTAAATATCCCAGGGATTGCCTTTTCTATAGTAAATTTCTCACAAAATAATTTTTTACTGTCGCAAATTTTAAATACGCCAGTGATTGCCTTTTCTATAGTAAATTATTCAAAAAATAATTTTCTACTGTCGCAAATTTTAATTACGCCAGGGATTGCCTTTTCTATAGTAAATTATTCAAAAAATAATTTTTTACTGTCGCAAATTTTAAGTGCGCAAGGGATTGCCTTTTCTATAGTAAATTATTCAAAAAATAATTTTCTACTGTCGCAAATTTTAAGTGCGCCAGGGATTGCCTTTTCTATAGTAAATTATTCAAAAAATATTTTTATACTGTTGCAAATTTTAAATATCCCAGGGATTGCCTTTTCTATAGTAAATTATTCAAAAAATAATTTTTTACTGTCGCAAATTTTAATTGCGCCAGGGATTGCCTTTTCTATAGTAAATTATTCAAAAAATAATTTTCTACTGTAGCAAATTTTAATTAGGCCAGGGATTGCCTTTTCTATAGTAAATTATTCAAAAAATAATTTTATACTGTCGCAAATTTTAAATACGCCAGGGATTGCCTTTTCTATAGTAAATTATTCAAAAAATAATTTTTTACTGTCGCAAATTTTAATTACGCCAGGGATTGCCTTTTCTATAGTAAATTATTCAAAAAATAATTTTATACTGTCGCAAATTTTAAATACGCCAGGGATTGCCTTTTCTATAGTAAATTATTCAAAAAATATTTTTCAACTGTCGCAAATTTTAAATACGCCAGGATTGCCTTTTCTATAGTAAATTATTCAAAAAATAATTTTCAACTGTCGCAAATTTTAATTGCGCCAAGGATTGCCTTTTCTATAGTAAATTATTCAGAAAATAATTTTTTACTGTCGAAAATATTAATTACGCCAGGGATTGCCTTTTCTATAGTAAATTGTTCAACAAATAATTTTATACTGTCGCAAATTTCAATTACGCCAGGGATTGCCTTTTCTATAGTAAATTATTCAAAAAATAATTTTCAACTGTCGCAAATTTTAAATACGCCAGGGATTGCCTTTTCTATAGTAAATTATTCAAAAAATAATTTTCAACTGTCGCAAATTTTAATTGCGCCAAGGATTGCCTTTTCTATAGTAAATTATTCAGAAAATAATTTTTTACTGTCGAAAATATTAATTACGCCAGGGATTGCCTTTTCTATAGTAAATTGTTCAACAAATAATTTTATACTGTCGCAAATTTCAATTACGCCAGGGATTGCCTTTTCTATAGTAAATTATTCAAAAAATAATTTTCAACTGTCGCAAATTTTAAATATCCCAGGGATTGCCTTTCCTACAGTAAATTTTGGAAAAAATAATTTTTTACTGTCGCAAATTTTAATTGCGCCAGGGATTGCCTTTTCTATAGTAAATTTTTCAAAAAATAATATTCAACTGTCGCAAATTTTAATTACGCCAGGGATTGCCTTTTCTATAGTAAATTATTCAAAAAATAATTTTATACTGTCGCAAATTTTAAATATCCCAGGGATTGCCTTTTCTATAGTAAATTATTCAAAAAATAATTTTTTACTGTCGCAAATTTTAATTACGCCAGGGATTGCCTTTCTATAGTAAATTATTCAAAAAATAATTTTATACTGTCGCAAATTTTAAGTGCGCCAGGGATTGCCTTTTCTATAGTAAACTTTTCAAAAACTAATTTTCTACTGTCGCAAATTTTAATTACGCCAGGGATTGCCTTTTCTATAGTAAATTATTCAAAAAATAATTTTATACTGTCGCAAATTTTAATTACGCCAGGGATTGCCTTTTATATAGTAAATTATTCAAAAGATAATTTTCTACTGTCGCAAATTTTAATTACGCCAGGGATTGCCTTTTCTATAGTAAATTATTCAAACAATAATTTTATACTGTCGCAAATTTCAATTACGCCAGGGATTGCCTTTTCTATAGTAAATTATTCAAAAAATAATTTTTTACTGTCGCAAATTTTAATTGCGCCAGGGATTGCCTTTTCTATACTAAATTATTCAAAAAATAATTTTCTACTGTCGCAAATTTTAATTGCGCCAGGGATTGCCTTTTCTATAGTAAATTATTCAAAAAATAATTTTCAACTGTCGCAAATTTTAATTGCGCCAGGGATTGCCTTTTCTATAGTAAATTATTCAAAAAATAATTTTCAACTGTCGCAATTTGTAATTGCGCCAGGGATTGCCTTTTCTATAGTAAATTATTCAAAAAATAATTTTATACTGTCGCAAATTTTAATTGCGCCAGGGATTGCCTTTTCTATAGTAAATTAAATTATTCAAAAAATAATTTTCTACTGTCGCAGATTTTAATTACGCCAGGGATTGCCTTTTCTATAGTAAATTATTCAAAAAATAATTTTATACTGTCGCAAATTTTAATTACGAAAGGAATTGCCTTTTCTATAGTAAATTATTCAAAAAATAATTTTCTACTGTAGCAAATTTTAATTACGCCAGGGATTGCCTTTTCTATAGTAAATTATTCAAAAAATAATTTTATGCTGTCGCAAATTTTAAATACGCCAGGGATTGCCTTTTCTATAGTAAATTATTCAAAAAATAATTTTTTACTGTCGCAAATTTTAATTACGCCAGGGATTGCCTTTTCTATAGTAAATTATTCAAAAAATAATTTTATACTGTCGCAAATTTTAAATACGCCAGGGATTGCCTTTTCTATAGTAAATTATTCAAAAAATAATTTTCAACTGTCGCAAATTTTAAATACGCCAGGGATTGCCTTTTCTATAGTAAATTATTCAAAAAATAATTTTCAACTGTCGCAAATTTTAATTGCGCCAGGGATTGCCTTTTCTATAGTAAATTATTCAGAAAATAATTTTTTACTGTCGAAAATTTTAATTACGCCAGGGATTGCCTTTTCTATAGTAAATTATTCAACAAATAATTTTATACTGTCGCAAATTTTAATTACGCCAGGGATTGCCTTTTCTATAGTAAATTATTCAAAAAAATAATTTTCAACTGTCGCAAATTTTAAATATCCCAGGGATTGCCTTTTCTACAGTAAATTTTGCAAAAAATAATTTTTTACTGTCGCAAATTTTAATTGCGCCAGGGATTGCCTTTTCTATAGTAAATTTTTCAAAAAATAATATTCTACTGTCGCAAATTTTAATTACGCCAGGGATTGCCTTTTCTATAGTAAATTATTCAAAAAATAATTTTATACTGTCGCAAATTTTAAATACGCCAGGGATTGCCTTTTCTATAGTAAATTATTCAAAAAATAGTTTTTTACTGTCGCAAATTTTAATTACGGCAGGGATTGCCTTTTCTATAGTAAATTATTCAAAAAATAATTTTATACTGTCGCAAATTTTAAGTGCGCCAGGGATTGCCTTTTCTATTGTAAACTTATCAAAAACTAATTTTCTACTGTCGCAAATTTTAATTACACCAGGGATTGCCTTTTCTATAGTAAATTATTCAAAAAATAATTTTATACTGTCGCAAATTTTAATTACGCCAGGGATTGACTTTTATATAGTAAATTATTCAAAAAATAATTTTCTACTGTCGCAAATTTTAATTACGCCAGGGATTGCCTTTTCTATAGTAAATTATTCAAACAATAATTTTATACTGTCGCAAATTTTAATTACGCCAGGGATTGCCTTTTCTATAGTAAATTATTCAAAAAATAATTTTTTACTGTCGCAAATTTTAATTGCGCCAGGGATTGCCTTTTCTATAGTAAATTATTCAAAAAATAATTTTCTACTGTCGCAAATTTTAATTGCGCCAGGGATTGCCTTTTCTATAGTAAATTATTCAAAAAATAATTTTCAACTGTCGCAAATTTTAATTGCGCCAGGGATTGCCTTTTCTATAGTAAATTATTCAAAAAATAATTTTCAACTGTCGCAATTTGTAATTGCGCCAGGTATTGCCTTTTCTATAGTAAATTATTCAAAAAATAATTTTATACTGTCGCAAATTTTAATTGCGCAAGGGATTGCCTTTTCTATAGTAAATTATTCAAAAAATAATTTTTTACTGTCGCAAATTTTAATTGCGCCAGGGATTGCCTTTTCTATAGTAAATTATTCAAAAAATAATTTTCTACTGTCGCAAATTTTAATTACGCCAGGGATTGCCTTTTCTATAGTAAATTATTCAAAAAATAATTTTATACTGTCGCAATATTTAATTGCGCCAATGATTGCCTTTTCTATAGTAAATTATTCAAAAAATAAATTTTTACTGTCGCAAATTTTAACTGCGCCAGGGATTGCCTTTTCTATAGTAAATTATTCAAAAAATAATTTTCTACTGTCGCAAATTTTAAATATCCCAGGGATTGCCTTTTCTATAGTAAATTTCTCCCAAAATAATTTTTTACTGTCGCAAATTTTAAATACGCCAGTGATTGCCTTTTCTGTAGTAAATTATTCAAAAAATAATTTTCTACTGTCGCAAATTTTAATTAGGCCAGGGATTGCCTTTTATATAGTAAAATTTTCAAAAAGTAATTTTCTACTGTCGCAAATTTTAGTTACGCCAGGGATTGCCTTTTCTATAGTAAATTATTCAAAAAATAATTTTATACTGTCGCAAATTTTAATTACGCCAGGGATTGCCTTTTCTATAGTAAATTATTCAAAAAATTATTTTCTACTGTCGCAAATTTTAATAACGCCAGGGATTGCCTTTTCTATAGTAAATTATTCAAAAAATAATTTTATACTGTCGCAAATTTTAATTGTGCCAGGGATTGCCTTTTCTATAGTAAATTATTCAAAAAATAATTTTTTACTGTCGCAAATTTTAATTGCGCCAGGGATTGCCTTTTCTATAGTAAATTATTCAAAAAATAATTTTCTACTGTCGCAAATTTTAATTGCGCCAGGGATTGCCTTTTCTATAGTAAATTATTCAAAAAATAATTTTCAACTGTCGCAAATTTTAATTGCGCCAGGGATTGCCTTTTCTATAGTAAATTATTCAAAAAATAATTTTATACTGTCGCAAATTTTAATTGCGCCAGGGATTGCCTTTTCTATAGTAAATTATTCAAAAAATAATTTTTTACTGTCGCAAATTTTAACTGCGCCAGGGATTGCCTTTTCTATAGTAAATTATTCAAAAAATAATTTTCTACTGTCGCAAATTTTAAATATCCCAGGGATTGCCTTTTCTATAGTAAATTTCTCACAAAATAATTTTTTACTGTCGCAAATTTTAAATACGCCAGGGATTGCCTTTTCTATAGTAAATTATTCAAAAAATAATTTTCTACTGTCGCAAATTTTAATTACGCCAGGGATTGCCTTTTCTATAGTAAAATTTTCAAAAAATAATTTTGTACTGTCGCAAATTTTAATTACGCCAGGGATTGCCTTTTCTATAGTAAATTATTCAAAAAATAATTTTATACTGTCGCAAATTTTAATTACGCCAGGGATTGCCTTTTCTATAGTAAATTCTTCAAAAATTAATTTTCTACTGTCGCAAATTTTAATTACGCCAGGGATTGCCTTTTCTATAGTAAATTTTTCAAAAAATAATATTCTACTGTCGCAAATTTTAATTACGCCAGGGATTGCCTTTTCTATAGTAAATTATTCAAAAAATAATTTTATACTGTCGCAAATTTTAAATACGCCAGGGATTGCCTTTTCTATAGTAAATTATTCAAAAAATAATTTTTTACTGTCGCAAATTTTAATTGCGCCAGGGATTGCCTTTTCTATAGTAAATTTTTCAAAAAATAATATTCTACTGTCGCAAATTTTAATTACGCCAGGGATTGCCTTTTCTATAGTAAATTATTCAAAAAATAATTTTATACTGTCGCAAATTTTAAATACGCCAGGGATTGCCTTTTCTATAGTAAATTATTCAAAAAATAATTTTTTACTGTCGCAAATTTTAATTACGCCAGGGATTGCCTTTTCTGTAGTAAATTATTCAAAAAATAATTTTATACTGTCGCAAATTTTAAGTGCGCCAGGGATTGCCTTTTCTATTGTAAACTTTTCAAAAACTAATTTTCTACTGTCGCAAATTTTAATTACGCCAGGGATTGCCTTTTCTATAGTAAATTATTCAAAAAATAATTTTATACTGTCGCAAATTTTAATTACGCCAGGGATTGACTTTTCTATAGTAAATTATTCAAAAAATAATTTTCTACTGTCGCAAATTTTAATTACGCCAGGGATTGCCTTTTCTATAGTAAATTATTCAAACAATAATTTTATACTGTCGCAAATTTTAATTGCGCCAGGGATTGCCTTTTCTATAGTAAATTATTCAAAAAATAATTTTCAACTGTCGCAAATTTTAATTGCGCCAGGGATTGCCTTTTCTATAGTAAATTATTCAAAAAATAATTTTCAACTGTCGCAATTTGTAATTGCGCCAGGGATTGCCTTTTCTATAGTAAATTATTCAAAAAATAATTTTATACTGTCGCAAATTTTAATTGCGCCAGGGATTGCCTTTTCTATAGTAAATTATTCAAAAAATAATTTTTTACTGTCGCAAATTTTAATTGCGCCAGGGATTGCCTTTTCTATAGTAAATTATTCAAAAAATAATTTTTTACTGTCGCAAATTTTAACTGCGCCAGGGATTGCCTTTTCTATAGTAAATTATTCAAAAAATAATTTTCTACTGTCGCAAATTTTAAATATCCCAGGGATTGCCTTTTCTATAGTAAATTTCTCACAAAATAATTTTTTACTGTCGCAAATTTTAAATACGCCAGGGATTGCCTTTTCTATAGTAAATTATTCAAAAAATAATTTTCTACTGTCGCAAATTTTAATTACGTCAGGGATTGCCTTTTCTATAGTAAAATTTTCAAAAAATAATTTTGTACTGTCGCAAATTTTAATTACGCCAGGGATTGCCTTTTCTATAGTAAATTATTCAAAAAATAATTTTATACTGTCGCAAATTTTAAATACGCCAGGGATTGCCTTTTCTATAGTAAATTATTCAAAAAATAATTTTTTACTGTCGCAAATTTTAATTGCGCCAGGGATTGCCTTTTCTATAGTAAATTTTTCAAAAAATAATATTCTACTGTCGCAAATTTTAATTACGCCAGGGATTGCCTTTTCTATAGTAAATTATTCAAAAAATAATTTTATACTGTCGCAAATTTTAAATACGCCAGGGATTGCCTTTTCTATAGTAAATTATTCAAAAAATAATTTTTTACTGTCGCAAATTTTAATTACGCCAGGGATTGCCTTTTCTATAGTAAATTATTCAAAAAATAATTTTATACTGTCGCAAATTTTAAATACGCCAGGGATTGCCTTTTCTATAGTAAATTATTCAAAAAATAATTTTTTACTGTCGCAAATTTTAATTACGCCAGGGATTGCCTTTTCTATAGTAAATTATTCAAAAAATAATTTTATACTGTCGCAAATTTTAAGTGCGCCAGGGATTGCCTTTTCTATTGTAAACTTTTCAAAAACTAATTTTCTACTGTCGCAAATTTTAATTACGCCAGGGATTGCCTTTTCTATAGTAAATTATTCAAACAATAATTTTATACTGTCGCAAATTTTAATTGCGCCAGGGATTGCCTTTTCTATAGTAAATTATTCAAAAAATAATTTTCAACTGTCGCAAATTTTAATTGCGCCAGGGATTGCCTTTTCTATAGTAAATTATTCAAAAAATAATTTTCAACTGTCGCAATTTGTAATTGCGCCAGGGATTGCCTTTTCTATAGTAAATTATTCAAAAAATAATTTTATACTGTCGCAAATTTTAATTGCGCCAGGGATTGCCTTTTCTATAGTAAATTATTCAAAAAATAATTTTTTACTGTCGCAAATTTTAATTGCGCCAGGGATTGCCTTTTCTATAGTAAATTATTCAAACAATAATTTTATACTGTCGCAAATTTTAATTGCGCCAGGGATTGCCTTTTCTATAGTAAATTATTCAAAAAATAATTTTTTACTGTCGCAAATTTTAATTACGCCAGGGATTGCCTTTTCTATAGTAAATTATTCAAAAAATAATTTTCTACTGTCGCAAATTTTAATTACGCCAGGGATTGCCTTTTCTATAGTAAATTATTCAAACAATAATTTTATACTGTCGCAAATTTTAATTGCGCCAAGGATTGCCTTTTCTATAGTAAATTATTCAAAAAATAATTTTCAACTGTCGCAAATTTTAATTGCGCCAGGGATTGCCTTTTCTATAGTAAATTATTCAAAAAATAATTTTCAACTGTCGCAATTTGTAATTGCGCCAGGGATTGCCTTTTCTATAGTAAATTATTCAAAAAATAATTTTTTACTGTCGCAAATTTTAATTGCGCCAGGGATTGCCTTTTCTATAGTAAATTATTCAAAAAATAATTTTTTACTGTCGCAAATTTTAACTGCGCCAGGGATTGCCTTTTCTATAGTAAATTATTCAAAAAATAATTTTCTACTGTCGCAAATTTTAAATATCCCAGGGATTGCCTTTTCTATAGTAAATTTCTCACAAAATAATTTTTTACTGTCGCAAATTTTAAATACGCCAGGGATTGCCTTTTCTATAGTAAATTATTCAAAAAATAATTTTCTACTGTCGCAAATTTTAATTACGCCAGGGATTGCCTTTTCTATAGTAAAATTTTCAAAAAATAATTTTGTACTGTCGCAAATTTTAATTACGCCAGGGATTGCCTTTTCTATAGTAAATTATTCAAAAAATAATTTTATACTGTCGCAAATTTTAATTACGCCAGGGATTGCCTTTTCTATAGTAAATTATTCAAAAAATAATTTTCTACTGTCGCAAATTTTAATTACGCCAGGGATTGCCTTTTGTATAGTAAATTATTCAAAAAATAATTTCATACTGTCGCAAATTTTAATTGCGCCAGGGATTGCCTTTTCTATAGTAAATTTTTCAAAAAATAATATTCTACTGTCGCAAATTTTAATTACGCCAGGGATTGCCCTTTCTATAGTAAATTATTCAAAAAATAATTTTATACTGTCGCAAATTTTAAATACGCCAGGGATTGCCTTTTCTATAGTAAATTATTCAAAAAATAATTTTTTACTGTCGCAAATTTTAATTGCGCCAGGGATTGCCTTTTCTATAGTAAATTTTTCAAAAAATAATATTCTACTGTCGCAAATTTTAATTACGCCAGGGATTGCCTTTTCTATAGTAAATTATTCAAAAAATAATTTTATACTGTCGCAAATTTTAAATACGCCAGGGATTGCCTTTTCTATAGTAAATTATTCAAAAAATAATTTTTTACTGTCGCAAATTTTAATTACGCCAGGGATTGCCTTTTCTATAGTAAATTATTCAAAAAATAATTTTATACTGTCGCAAATTTTAAATACGCCAGGGATTGCCTTTTCTATAGTAAATTATTCAAAAAATAATTTTTTACTGTCGCAAATTTTAATTACGCCAGGGATTGCCTTTTCTATAGTAAATTATTCAAAAAATAATTTTATACTGTCGCAAATTTTAAGTGCGCCAGGGATTGCCTTTTCTATTGTAAACTTTTCAAAAACTAATTTTCTACTGTCGCAAATTTTAATTACGCCAGGGATTGCCTTTTCTATAGTAAATTATTCAAAAAATAATTTTATACTGTCGCAAATTTTAATTACGCCAGGGATTGACTTTTCTATAGTAAATTATTCAAAAAATAATTTTCTACTGTCGCAAATTTTAATTACGCCAGGGATTGCCTTTTCTATAGTAAATTATTCAAACAATAATTTTATACTGTCGCAAATTTTAATTGCGTCAGGGATTGCCTTTTCTATAGTAAATTATTCAAAAAATAATTTTCAACTGTCGCAAATTTTAATTGCGCCAGGGATTGCCTTTTCTATAGTAAATTATTCAAAAAATAATTTTCAACTGTCGCAATTTGTAATTGCGCCAGGGATTGCCTTTTCTATAGTAAATTATTCAAAAATAATTTTATACTGTCGCAAATTTTAATTGCGCCAGGGATTGCCTTTTCTATAGTAAATTATTCAAAAAATAATTTTTTACTGTCGCAAATTTTAATTGCGCCAGGGATTGCCTTTTCTATAGTAAATTATTCAAAAAATAATTTTTTACTGTCGCAAATTTTAACTGCGCCAGGATTGCCTTTTCTATAGTAAATTATTCAAAAAATAATTTTCTATTGTCGCAAATTTTAAATATCCCAGGGATTGCCTTTTCTATAGTAAATTTCTCACAAAATAATTTTTTACTGTCGCAAATTTTAAATACGCCAGGGATTGCCTTTTCTATAGTAAATTATTCAAAAAATAATTTTCTACTGTCGCAAATTTTAATTACGCCAGGGATTGCCTTTTCTATAGTAAAATTTTCAAAAAATAATTTTGTACTGTCGCAAATTTTAATTACGCCAGGGATTGCCTTTTCTATAGTAAATTATTCAAAAAATAATTTTATACTGTCGCAAATTTTAATTACGCCAGGGATTGCCTTTTCTATAGTAAATTATTCAAAAAATAATTTTCTACTGTCGCAAATTTTAATTACGCCAGGGATTGCCTTTTGTATAGTAAATTATTCAAAAAATAATTTCATACTGTCGCAAATTTTAATTGCGCCAGGGATTGCCTTTTCTATAGTAAATTTTTCAAAAAATAATATTCTACTGTCGCAAATTTTAATTACGCCAGGGATTGCCTTTTCTATAGTAAATTATTCAAAAAATAATTTTATACTGTCGCAAATTTTAAATACGCCAGGGATTGCCTTTTCTATAGTAAATTATTCAAAAAATAATTTTTTACTGTCGCAAATTTTAATTGCGCCAGGGATTGCCTTTTCTATAGTAAATTTTTCAAAAATAATATTCTACTGTCGCAAATTTTAATTACGCCAGGGATTGCCTTTTCTATAGTAAATTATTCAAAAAATTATTTTATACTGTCGCAAATTTTAAATACGCCAAGGATTGCCTTTTCTATAGTAAATTATTCAAAAAATAATTTTTTACTGTCGCAAATTTTAATTACGCCAGGGATTGCCTTTTCTATAGTAAATTATTCAAAAAATAATTTTATACTGTCGCAAATTTTAAGTGCGCCAGGGATTGCCTTTTCTATTGTAAACTTTTCAAAAACTAATTTTCTACTGTCGCAAATTTTAATTACGCCAGGGATTGCCTTTTCTATAGTAAATTATTCAAAAAATAATTTTATACTGTCGCAAATTTTAATTACGCCAGGGATTGACTTTTCTATAGTAAATTATTCAAAAAATAATTTTCTACTGTCGCAAATTTTAATTACGCCAGGGATTGCCTTTTCTATAGTAAATTATTCAAAAAATAATTTTTTACTGTCGCAAATTTTAATTACGCCAGGGATTGCCTTTTCTATAGTAAATTATTCAAAAAATAATTTTATACTGTCGCAAATTTTAAGTGCGCCAGGGATTGCCTTTTCTATTGTAAACTTTTCAAAACTAATTTTCTACTGTCGCAAATTTTAATTACGCCAGGGATTGCCTTTTCTATAGTAAATTATTCAAAAAATAATTTTATACTGTCGCAAATTTTAATTACGCCAGGGATTGACTTTTCTATAGTAAATTATTCAAAAAATAATTTTCTACTGTCGCAAATTTTAATTACGCCAGGGATTGCCTTTTCTATAGTAAATTATTCAAACAATAATTTTATACTGTCGCAAATTTTAATTGCGCCAGGGATTGCCTTTTCTATAGTAAATTATTCAAAAAATAATTTTCAACTGTCGCAAATTTTAATTGCGCCAGGGATTGCCTTTTCTATAGTAAATTATTCAAAAAATAATTTTCAACTGTCGCAAATTTTAATTGCGCCAGGGATTGCCTTTTCTATAGTAAATTTTTCAAAAAATAATATTCTACTGTCGCAAATTTTAATTACGCCAGGGATTGCCTTTTCTATAGTAAATTATTCAAAAAATTATTTTATACTGTCGCAAATTTTAAATACGCCAAGGATTGCCTTTTCTATAGTAAATTATTCAAAAAATAATTTTTTACTGTCGCAAATTTTAATTACGCCAGGGATTGCCTTTTCTATAGTAAATTATTCAAAAAATAATTTTATACTGTCGCAAATTTTAAGTGCGCCAGGGATTGCCTTTTCTATTGTAAACTTTTCAAAAACTAATTTTCTACTGTCGCAAATTTTAATTACGCCAGGGATTGCCTTTTCTATAGTAAATTATTCAAAAAATAATTTTATACTGTCGCAAATTTTAATTACGCCAGGGATTGACTTTTCTATAGTAAATTATTCAAAAAATAATTTTCTACTGTCGCAAATTTTAATTACGCCAGGGATTGCCTTTTCTATAGTAAATTATTCAAACAATAATTTTATACTGTCGCAAATTTTAATTGCGCCAGGGATTGCCTTTTCTATAGTAAATTATTCAAAAAATAATTTTCAACTGTCGCAAATTTTAATTGCGCCAGGGATTGCCTTTTCTATAGTAAATTATTCAAAAAATAATTTTCAACTGTCGCAATTTGTAATTGCGCCAGGGATTGCCTTTTCTATAGTAAATTATTCAAAAAATAATTTTATACTGTCGCAAATTTTAATTGCGCCAGGGATTGCCTTTTCTATAGTAAATTATTCAAAAAATAATTTTTTACTGTCGCAAATTTTAATTGCGCCAGGGATTGCCTTTTCTATAGTAAATTATTCAAAAAATAATTTTCTACTGTCGCAAATTTTAATTACGCCAGGGATTGCCTTTTCTATAGTAAATTATTCAAAAAATAATTTTCTACTGTCGCAAATTTTAATTGCGCCAGGGATTGCCTTTTCTATAGTAAATTATTCAAAAAATAATTTTCTACTGTCGCAAATTTTAATTACGCCAGGGATTGCCTTTTCTATAGTAAATTATTCAAAAAATAATTTTATACTGTCGCAAATTTTAATTGCGCCAGGGATTGCCTTTTCTATAGTAAATTATTCAAAAAATAAATTTTTACTGTCGCAAATTTTAACTGCGCCAGGGATTGCCTTTTCTATAGTAAATTATTCAAAAAATAATTTTCTACTGTGGCAAATTTTAAATATCCCAGGGATTGCCTTTTCTATAGTAAATTTCTCCCAAAATAATTTTTTACTGTCGCAAATTTTAAATACGCCAGTGATTGCCTTTTCTGTAGTAAATTATTCAAAAAATTATTTTCTACTGTCGCAAATTTTAATTACGCCAGGGATTGCATTTTCTATAGTAAAATTTTCAAAAAATAATTTTCTACTGTCGCAAATTTTAATTACGCCAGGGATTGCCTTTTCTATAGTAAATTATTCAAAAATAATTTTATACTGTCGCAAATTTTAATTACGCCAGGGATTGCCTTTTCTATAGTAAATTATTCAAAAAATAATTTTCTACTGTCGCAAATTTTAATTACGCCAGGGATTGCCTTTTCTATAGTAAATTATTCAAAAAATAATTTTATACTGTCGCAAATTTTAATTGTGCCAGGGATTGCCTTTTCTATAGTAAATTATTCAAAAAATAATTTTTTACTGTCGCAAATTTTAATTGCGCCAGGGATTGCCTTTTCTATAGTAAATTATTCAAAAAATAATTTTCTACTGTCGCAAATTTTAATTGCGCCAGGGATTGCCTTTTCTATAGTAAATTATTCAAAAAATAATTTTCAACTGTCGCAAATTTTAATTGCGCCAGGGATTGCCTTTTCTATAGTAAATTATTCAAAAAATAATTTTATACTGTCGCAAATTTTAATTGCGCCAGGGATTGCCTTTTCTATAGTAAATTATTCAAAAAATAATTTTTTACTGTCGCAAATTTTAACTGCGCCAGGGATTGCCTTTTCTATAGTAAATTATTCAAAAAATAATTTTCTACTGTCGCAAATTTTAAATATCCCAGGGATTGCCTTTTGTATAGTAAATTTCTCACAAAATAATTTTTTACTGTCGCAAATTTTAAATACGCCAGGGATTGCCTTTTCTATAGTAAATTATTCAAAAAATAATTTTCTACTGTCGCAAATTTTAATTACGCCAGGGATTGCCTTTTCTATAGTAAAATTTTCAAAAAATAATTTTCAACTGTCGCAAATTGTAATTGCGCCAGGGATTGCCTTTTCTATAGTAAATTATTCAAAAAATAATTTTCAACTGTCGCAAATTTTAATTACGCCAGGGATTGCCTTTTCTATAGTAAATTAATCAAAAAATAATTTTTTACTGTCGCAAATTTTAAGTGCGCCAGGGATTGGCTTTTCTATAGTAAGTTATTCAAAAAATAAATTTATACTGTCGCAAATTTTAATTGCGCCAGGGATTGCCTTTTCTATAGTAAATTATTCAAAAAATAATTTTTTACTGTCGCAAATTTTAATTGCGCCAGGGATTGCCTTTTCTATAGTAAATTATTCAAAAAATAATTTTTTACTCTCGCAAATTTCAATTTCGCCAGGTAAATTTTTCACAAATTAATTTTCTACTGTCGCAAATTTTAATTACGCCAGGGATTGCCTTTTCTATAGTAAATTATTCAAAAAATAATTTTCTACTGTCGAAAATTTTAATTGCGCCAGGGATTGCCTTTTCTATAGTAAATTATTCAAAAAATAATTTTCTACTGTCGCAAATTTTAATTACGCCAGGGATTGCCTTTTCTATAGTAAATTATTCAAAAAATAATTTTCAACTGTCACAAATTTTAATTACGCGAGGGATTGCCTTTTCTATAGTAAATTATTTAAAAAATAATTTTCAACTGTCGCAAATTTTAAATATCCCAGGGATTGCCTTTTCTATAGTAAATTATTCAAAAAATAATTTTCTACAGTCGCAAATTTTAAATATCCCAGGGATTGCCTTTTCTATAGTAAATTTTGCAAAAAATAATTTTGTACTGTCGCAAATTTTAATTACGCCAGGGATTGCCTTTTCTATAGTAAATTTTTCAAAAAATAATGTTTTACTATCGCAAGTTTTAACTACGCCAGGGATTGCCTTTTCTATAGTAAATTATTCAAAAAATAATTTTTTACTATCGCAAGTTTTAATTGCGCCAGGGATTGCCTTTTCTACAGTAAATTTTGCAAAAAATAATTTTTTACTGTCGCAAATTTTAATTGCGCCAGGGATTGCCATTTCTATAGTAAACTTTTCAAAAAATAATTTTCTACTGTCGCAAATTTTAATTGCGCTAGGGATTGCCTTTTCTATAGTAAACTATTCAAAAAATAATTTTCTACTGTCGCAAATTTTAATTACGCCAGGGATTGCCTTTTCTATAGTATATTATTCAAAAAATAATTTTCTACTGTCGCAAATTTTAATTACGCCAGGGATTGCCTTTTCTATAGTAAATTATTCAAAAAATAATTTTCTACTGTCGCAAATTTTAATTGCGCCAGGGATTGCCTTTTCTATAGTAAATTATTCAAAAAATAATTTTCTACTGTCGCAAATTTTAATTACGCCAGGGATTGCCTTTTCTATAGTAAATTATTCAAAAAATAATTTTCAACTGTCGCAAATTTTAATTACGCGAGGGATTGCCTTTTCTATAGTAAATTATTTAAAAAATAATTTTCAACTGTCGCAAATTTTAAATATCCCAGGGATTGCCTTTTCTATAGTAAATTATTCAAAAAATAATTTTCTACAGTCGCAAATTTTAAATATCCCAGGGATTGCCTTTTCTATAGTAAATTTTGCAAAAAATAATTTTTTACTGTTGCAAATTTTAATTACGCCAGGGATTGCCTTTTCTATAGTAAATTTTTCTAAAAATAATGTTTTACTATCGCAAGTTTTAACTACGCCAGGGATTGCCTTTTCTATAGTAAATTATTCAAAAAATAATTTTTTACTATCGCAAGTTTTAATTGCGCCAGGGTTTGCCTTTTCTACAGTAAATTTTGCAAAAAATAATTTTTTTCTGTCGCAAATTTTAATTGCGCCAGGGATTGCCATTTCTATAGTAAACTTTTCAAAAAATAATTTTCTACTGTCGCAAATTTTAATTGCGCCAGGGATTGCCTTTTCTATAGTAAATTATTCAAAAAATAATTTTCTACTGACGCAAATTTTAATTACGCCAGGGATTGCCTTTTCTATAGTAAATTATTCAAAAAATAATTTTCTACTGTCGCAAATTTTAATTACGCCAGGGATTGCCTTTTCTATAGTAAATTATTCAAAAAATAATTTTCTACTGTCGCAAATTTCAATTGCGCCAGGGATTGCCTTTTCTATAGTAAATTATTCAAAAAATAATTTTATACTGTCGCAAATTTTAATTACGCCAGGGATTGCCTTTTCTATAGTAAATTATTAAAAAATAATTTTCTACTGTCGCAAATTTTAATTACGCCAGGGATTGCCTTTTCTATAGTAAATTATTCAAAAAATAATTTTCAACTGTCGCAAATTTTAATTACGCCAGGGATTGCCTTTTCTATAGTAAATTATTCAAAAAATAATTTTATACTGTCGCAAATTTTAAGTGCGCCAGGGATTGCCTTTTCTATAGTAAATTATTCAAAAAATAATTTTATACTGTCGCAAATTGTAATTACGCCAGGGATTGCCTTTTCTATAGTAAATTATTCAAAAAATAATTTTCTACTGTCGCAAATTTTAATTGCGCCAGGGATTGCCTTTTCTATAGTAAATTATTCAAAAAATAATTTTCTACTGTCGCAAGTTTTAATTACGCCAGGGATTGCCTTTTCTATAGTAAATTATTCAAAAAATAATTTTCAACTGTCGCAAATTTTAATTACGCGAGGGATTGCCTTTTCTATAGTAAATTATCTAAAAAATAATTTTCAACTGTCGCAAATTTTAAATATCCCAGGGATTGCCTTTTCTATAGTAAATTATTCAAAAAATAATTTTCTACAGTCGCAAATTTTAAATATCCCAGGGATTGCCTTTTCTATAGTAAATTTTGCAAAAAATAATTTTTTACTGTCGCAAATTTTAATTACGCCAGGGATTGCCTTTTCTATAGTAAATTTTTCAAAAAATAATTTTTTACTATCGCAAGTTTTAATTACGCCAGGGATTGCCTTTTCTATAGTAAATTATTCAAAAAATAATTTTTTACTATCGCAAGTTTTAATTGCGCCAGGGATTGCCTTTTCTACAGTCAATTTTGCAAAAAATAATTTTTTACTGTCGCAAATTTTAATTCCGCCAGGGATTGCCTTTTCTATAGTAAACTTTTCAAAAAATAATTTTCTACTGTCGCATATTTTAATTGCGCCAGGGATTGCCTTTTCTATAGTAAATTATTCAAAAAATAATTTTTTACTGTCGCAAATTTTAATTGCGCCAGGGATTGCCTTTTCTATAGTAAATTATTCAAAAAATAATTTTCTACTGTCGCAAATTTTAATTACGCCAGGGATTGCCTTTTCTATAGTAAATTATTCAAAAAATAATTTTCTACTGTCGCAAATTTTAATTACGCCAGCGATTGCCTTTTCTATAGTAAATTATTCAAAAAATAATTTTCTATTGTCGCAAATTTTAATTGCGCCAGGGATTGCCTTTTCTATAGTAAATTATTCAAAAAATAATTTTATACTGTCGCAAATTTTAATTACGCCAGGGATTGCCTTTTCTATAGTAAATTTTGCAAAAAATAATTTTTTACTGTCGCAAATTTTAATTGCGCCAGGTAAATTTTTCACAAATTAATTTTCTACTGTCGCAAATTTTAATTACGCCAGGGATTGCCTTTTCTATAGTAAATTATTCAAAAAATAATTTTATACTCTCGCAAATGGTAATTGCGCCAGGGATTGCCTTTTCTATAGTAAATTATTCGACAAATAATTTTCTACTGTCGCAAATTTTAATTCCGCCAGGGATTGCCTTTTCTATAGTAAATTATTCAAAAAATAATTTTCAACTGTCGCAAATTTTAATTACGCCAGGGATTGCCTTTTCTATAGTAAATTATTCAAAAAATAATTTTATACAGTCGCAAATTTTAAGTGCGCCAGGGATTTCCTTTTCTATAGTAAATTATTCAAAAAATACTTTTATACTGTCGCAAATTTTAATTACGCCAGGGATTGCCTTTTCTATAGTAAATTATTCAAAAAATAATTTTCTACTGTCGCAAATTTTAATTGCGCCAGGGATTGCCTTTTCTATAGTAAATTATTCAAAAAATAATTTTCAACTGTCGCAAATTTTAATTACGCCAGGGATTGCCTTTTCTATAGTAAATTTTGCAAAAAATAATTTTTTAATGTCGCAAATTTTAATTGCGCCAGGGATTGCCTTTTCTATAGTAAATAATTCAAAAAATAATTTTTTACTCTCGCAAGTTTCAATTTCGCCAGGTAAATTTTTCACAAATTAATTTTCTACTGTCGCAAATTTTAATTACGCCAGGGATTGCCTTTTCTATAGTAAATTATTCAAAAAATAATTTTATACTGTCGCAAATTTTAATTACGCCAGGGATTGCCTTTTCTATAGTAAATTATTCAAAAAATAATTTTCTACTGTCACAAATTTTAATTACGCCAGGTATTGCCCTTTCTATAGTAAATTATTCAAAAAATAATTTTCTACTGTCGCAAATTTTAATTACGCCAGGGATTGCCATTTCTATAGTAAATTATTCAAAAAATAATTTTCTACTGTCACAAAATTTAATTACGCCAGGTATTGCCTTTTCTATAGTAAATTATTCAAAAAATAATTTTCAACTGTCGCAAATATTAATTTCGCCAGGCATTGCCTTTTCTATAGTAAATTATTCAAAAAATAATTTTATACTGTCGCAAATTTTAAGTGCGCCAGGGATTGCCTTTTCTATAGTAAATTATTCAAAAAATAATTTTATACTCTCGCAAATTTTAATTACGCCAGGGATTGCCTTTTCTATAGTAAATTATTCAAAAAATAATTTTTTACTGTCGCAAATTTTAATTGCGCCAGGGATTGCCTTTTCTATAGTAAACTTTTCAAAAAATAATTTTCTACTGTCGCAAATTTTAATTACGCCAGGGATTGCCTTTTCTATAGTAAATTATTCAAAAAATAATTTTATACTCTCGCACATTTTAATTACGCCAGGGATTGCCTTTTCTATAGTAAATTATTTAAAAAATAATTTTCTACTGTCGCAAATTTTAATTACGCCAGGGATTGCCTTTTCTATAGTAAATTATTCAAAAAATAATTTTATACTGTCGCAAATTTTAATTGCGCCAGGGATTGCCTTTTCTATAGTAAATTATTCAAAAAATAATTTTATACTGTCGCAAATTTTAATTACGCCAGGGATTGCCTTTTCTATAGTAAATTATTCAAAAAATAATTTTTTACTGTCGCAAATTTTAATTGCGCCAGGGATTGCCTTTTCTATAGTAAACTTTTCAAAAAATAATTTTCTACTGTCGCAAATTTTAATTACGCCAGGGATTGCCTTTTCTATAGTAAATTATCCAAAAAATAATTTTATACTGTAGCATATTTTAATTACGCCAGCGATTGCCTTTTCTATAGTAAATTATTCAAAAAATAATTTTCTACTGTCGCAAATTTTAATTACGCCAGGGATTGCCTTTTCTATAGTAAATTATTCAAAAAATAATTTTCTACTGTCGCAAATTTTAATTACGCCAGGTATTGCCCTTTCTATAGTAAATTATTCAAAAAATAATTTTATACTGTCGCAAATTTTAATTGCGCCAGGGATTGCCTTTTCTATAGTAAATTATTCAAAAAATAATTTTTTACTGTCGCAAATCTTAAATATCCCAGGGATTGCCTTTTCTATAGTAAATTATTCAAAAAATAATTTTCTACTGTCGCAAATTTTAAATATCCCATGGATTGCCTTTTCTATAGTAAATTATTCAAAAAATAATTTTATATTGTCGCAAATTTTAATTGCGCCAGGGATTGCCTTTCCTGTAGTATATTATTCAAAAAATAATTTTATACTGTCGCAAATTTTAATTACGCCAGGGATTGCCTTTTCTATAATAAATTATTCAAAAAATAATTTTCTACTGTCGCAAATTTTAATTGCGCCAGGGATTGCCTTTTCTATAGCAAATTATTCAAAAAATAATTTTCTACTGTCGCAAATTTTAATTACGCCAGGGATTGCCTTTTCTATAGTAAATTATTCAAAAAATAATTTTATACTGTCGCAAATTTTAATTGCGCCAGGGATTGCCTTTTCTATAGTAAATTATTCAAAAAATAAATTTTTACTGTCGCAAATTTTAACTGCGCCAGGGATTGCCTTTTCTATAGTAAATTATTCAAAAAATAATTTTCTACTGTCGCAAATTTTAAATATCCCAGGGATTGCCTTTTCTATAGTAAATTTCTCCCAAAATAATTTTTTACTGTCGCAAATTTTAAATACGCCAGTGATTGCCTTTTCTGTAGTAAATTATTCAAAAAATAATTTTCTACTGTCGCAAATTTTAATTACGCCAGGGATTGCCTTTTCTATAGTAAAATTTTCAAAAAATAATTTTCTACTGTCGCAAATTTTAATTACTCCAGGGATTGCCTTTTCTATAGTAAATTATTCAAAAAATAATTTTATACTGTCGCAAATTTTAATTACGCCAGGGATTGCCTTTTCTATAGTAAATTATTCAAAAAATAATTTTCTACTGTCGCAAATTTTAATTACGCCAGGGATTGCCTTTTCTATAGTAAATTATTCAAAAAATAATTTTATACTGTCGCAAATTTTAATTGTGCCAGGGATTGCCTTTTCTATAGTAAATTATTCAAAAAATAATTTTTTACTGTCGCAAATTTTAATTGCGCCAGGGATTGCCTTTTCTATAGTAAATTATTCAAAAAATAATTTTCTACTGTCGCAAATTTTAATTGCGCCAGGGATTGCCTTTTCTATAGTAAATTATTCAAAAAATAATTTTCAACTGTCGCAAATTTTAATTGCGCCAGGGATTGCCTTTTCTATAGTAAATTATTCAAAAAATAATTTTATACTGTCGCAAATTTTAATTGCGCCAGGGATTGCCTTTTCTATAGTAAATTATTCAAAAAATAATTTTTTACTGTCGCAAATTTTAACTGCGCCAGGGATTGCCTTTTCTATAGTAAATTATTCAAAAAATAATTTTCTACTGTCGCAAATTTTAAATATCCCAGGGATTGCCTTTTGTATAGTAAATTTCTCACAAAATAATTTTTTACTGTCGCAAATTTTAAATACGCCAGGGATTGCCTTTTCTATAGTAAATTATTCAAAAAATAATTTTCTACTGTCGCAAATTTTAATTACGCCAGGGATTGCCTTTTCTATAGTAAAATTTTCAAAAAATAATTTTCAACTGTCGCAAATTGTAATTGCGCCAGGGATTGCCTTTTCTATAGTAAATTATTCAAAAAATAATTTTCAACTGTCGCAAATTTTAATTACGCCAGGGATTGCCTTTTCTATAGTAAATTACTCAAAAAATAATTTTTTACTGTCGCAAATTTTAAGTGCGCCAGGGATTGGCTTTTCTATAGTAAGTTATTCAAAAAATAATTTTATATTGTCGCAAATTTTAATTGCGCCAGGGATTGCCTTTTCTATAGTAAATTATTCAAAAAATAATTTTTTACTGTCGCAAATTTTAATTGCGCCAGGGATTGCCTTTTCTATAGTAAATTATTCAAAAAATAATTTTTTACTCTCGCAAATTTCAATTTCGCCAGGTAAATTTTTCACAAATTAATTTTCTACTGTCGCAAATTTTAATTACGCCAGGGATTGCCTTTTCTATAGTAAATTATTCAAAAAATAATTTTCTACTGTCGAAAATTTTAATTGCGCCGGGGATTGCCTTTTCTATAGTAAATTATTCAAAAAATAATTTTCTACTGTCGCAAATTTTAATTACGCCAGGGATTGCCTTTTCTATAGTAAATTATTCAAAAAATAATTTTCAACTGTCGCAAATTTTAATTACGCGAGGGATTGCCTTTTCTATAGTAAATTATTTAAAAAATAATTTTCAACTGTCGCAAATTTTAAATATCCCAGGGATTGCCTTTTCTATAGTAAATTATTCAAAAAATAATTTTCTACAGTCGCAAATTTTAAATATCCCAGGGATTGCCTTTTCTATAGTAAATTTTGAAAAAATAATTTTTTACTGTCGCAAATTTTAATTACGCCAGGGATTGCCTTTTCTATAGTAAATTTTTCAAAAAATAATGTTTTACTATCGCAAGTTTTAACTACGCCAGGGATTGCCTTTTCTATAGTAAATTATTCAAAAAATAATTTTTTACTATCGCAAGTTTTAATTGCGCCAGGGATTGCCTTTTCTACAGTAAATTTTGCAAAAAATAATTTTTTACTGTCGCAAATTTTAATTGCGCCAGGGATTGCCATTTCTATAGTAAACTTTTCAAAAAATAATTTTCTACTGTCGCAAATTTTAATTGCGCCAGGGATTGCCTTTTCTATAGTAAATTATTCAAAAAATAATTTTCTACTGTCGCAAATTTTAATTACGCCAGGGATTGCCTTTTCTATAGTAAATTATTCAAAAATTAATTTTCTACTGTCGCAAATTTTAATTACGCCAGGGATTGCCTTTTCTATAGTAAATTATTCAAAAAATAATTTTCTACTGTCGCAAATTTTAATTGCGCCAGGGATTGCCTTTTCTATAGTAAATTATTCAAAAAATAATTTTCTACTGTCGCAAATTTTAATTACGCCAGGGATTGCCTTTTCTATAGTAAATTATTCAAAAAATAATTTTCAACTGTCGCAAATTTTAATTACGCGAGGGATTGCCTTTTCTATAGTAAATTATTTAAAAAATAATTTTCAACTGTCGCAAATTTTAAATATCCCAGGGATTGCCTTTTCTATAGTAAATTATTCAAAAAATAATTTTCTACAGTCGCAAATTTTAAGTGCGCCAGGGATTGGCTTTTCTATAGTAAGTTATTCAAAAAATAATTTTATACTGTCGCAAATTTTAATTGCGCCAGGGATTGCCTTTTCTATAGTAAATTATTCAAAAAATAATTTTTTACTGTCGCAAATTTTAATTGCGCCAGGGATTGCCTTTTCTATAGTAAATTATTCAAAAAATAATTTTTTACTATCGCAAGTTTTAACTACGCCAGGGACTGCCTTTTCTATAGTAAATTAATCAAAAAATAATTTTTTACTGTCGCAAATTTTAAGTGCGCCAGGGATTGGCTTTTCTATAGTAAGTTATTCAAAAAATAATTTTATACTGTCGCAAATTTTAATTGCGCCAGGGATTGCCTTTTCTATAGTAAATTATTCAAAAAATAATTTTTTACTGTCGCAAATTTTAATTGCGCCAGGGATTGCCTTTTCTATAGTAAATTATTCAAAAAATAATTTTTTACTCTCGCAAATTTCAATTTCGCCAGGTAAATTTTTCACAAATTAATTTTCTACTGTCGCAAATTTTAATTACGCCAGGGATTGCCTTTTCTATAGTAAATTATTCAAAAAATAATTTTCTACTGTCGAAAATTTTAATTGCGCCAGGGATTGCCTTTTCTATAGTAAATTATTCAAAAAATAATTTTCTACTGTCGCAAATTTTAATTACGCCAGGGATTGCCTTTTCTATAGTAAATTATTCAAAAAATAATTTTCAACTTTCGCAAATTTTAATTACGCGAGGGATTGCCTTTTCTATAGTAAATTATTTAAAAAATAATTTTCAACTGTCGCAAATTTTAAATATCCCAGGGATTGCATTTTCTATAGTAAATTATTCAAAAAATAATTTTCTACAGTCGCAAATTTTAAATATCCCAGGGATTGCCTTTTCTATAGTAAATTTTGCAAAAAATAATTTTTTACTGTCGCAAATTTTAATTACGCCAGGGATTGCCTTTTCTATAGTAAATTTTTCAAAAAATAATGTTTTACTATCGCAAGTTTTAACTACGCCAGGGATTGCCTTTTCTATAGTAAATTATTCAAAAAATAATTTTTTACTATCGCAAGTTTTAATTGCGCCAGGGATTGCCTTTTCTACAGTAAATTTTGCAAAAAATAATTTTTTACTGTCGCAAATTTTAATTGCGCCAGGGATTGCCATTTCTATAGTAAACTTTTAAAAAAATAATTTTCTACTGTCGCAAATTTTAATTGCGCCAGGGATTGCCTTTTCTATAGTAAATTATTCAAAAAATAATTTTCTACTGTCGCAAATTTTAATTACGCCAGGGATTGCCTTTTCTATAGTAAATTATTCAAAAAATAATTTTATACTGTCGCAAATTTTAATTGCGCCAGGGATTGCCTTTTCTATAGTAAATTATTCAAAAAATAAATTTTTACTGTCGCAAATTTTAACTGCGCCAGGGATTGCCTTTTCTATAGTAAATTATTCAAAAAATAATTTTCTACTGTCGCAAATTTTAAATATCCCAGGGATTGCCTTTTCTATAGTAAATTATTCAAAAAATAATTTTCTACTGTCGCAAATTTTAATTACGCCAGGGATTGCCTTTTCTATAGTAAATTATTCAAAAAATAATTTTCTACTGTCGCAAATTTTAATTGCGCCAGGGATTGCCTTTTCTATAGTAAATTATTCAAAAAATAATTTTCTACTGTCGCAAATTTTAAATATCCCAGGGATTGCCTTTTCTATAGTAAATTATTCAAAAAATAATTTTCTACTGTCGCAAATTTTAATTACGCCAGGGATTGCCTTTTCTATAGTAAATTATTCAAAAAATAATTTTCTACTGTCGCAAATTTTAATTGCGCCAGGGATTGCCTTTTCTATAGTAAATTATTCAAAAAATAATTTTCTACTGTCGCAAATTTTAATTACGCCAGGGATTGCCTTTTCTATAGTAAATTATTCAAAAAATAATTTTCTACTGTCGCAAATTTTAATTACGCCAGGGATTGCCTTTTCTATAGTAAATTATTCAAAAAATAATTTTCTACTGTCGAAAATTTTAATTGCGCCGGGGATTGCCTTTTCTATAGTAAATTATTCAAAAAATAATTTTCTACTGTCGCAAATTTTAATTACGCCAGGGATTGCCTTTTCTATAGTAAATTATTCAAAAAATAATTTTCCACTGTCGCAAATTTTAATTACGCGAGGGATTGCCTTTTCTGTAGTAAATTATTTAAAAAATAATTTTCAACTGTCGCAAATTTTAAATATCCCAGGGATTGCCTTTTCTATAGTAAATTATTCAAAAAATAATTTTCTACAGTCGCAAATTTTAAATATCCCAGGGATTGCCTTTTCTATAGTAAATTTTGCAAAAAATAATTTTTTACTGTCGCAAATTTTAATTACGCCAGGGATTGCCTTTTCTATAGTAAATTTTTCAAAAAATAATGTTTTACTATCGCAAGTTTTAACTACGCCAGGGATTGCCTTTTCTATAGTAAATTATTCAAAAAATAATTTTTTACTATCGCAAGTTTTAATTGCGCCAGGGATTGCCTTTTCTACAGTAAATTTTGCAAAAAATAATTTTTTACTGTCGCAAATTTTAATTGCGCCAGGGATTGCCATTTCTATAGTAAACTTTTCAAAAAATAATTTTCTACTGTCGCAAATTTTAATTGCGCCAGGGATTGCCTTTTCTATAGTAAATTATTCAAAAAATAATTTTCTACTGTCGCAAATTTTAATTACGCCAGGGATTGCCTTTTCTATAGTAAATTATTCAAAAAATAATTTTCTACTGTCGCAAATTTTAATTACGCCAGGGATTGCCTTTTCTATAGTAAATTATTCAAAAAATAATTTTCTACTGTCGCAAATTTTAATTGCGCCAGGGATTGCCTTTTCTATAGTAAATTATTCAAAAAATAATTTTCTACTGTCGCAAATTTTAATTACGCGAGGGATTGCCTTTTCTATAGTAAATTATTTAAAAAATAATTTTCAACTGTCGCAAATTTTAAATATCCCAGGGATTGCCTTTTCTATAGTAAATTATTCAAAAAATAATTTTCTACAGTCGCAAATTTTAAGTGCGCCAGGGATTGGCTTTTCTATAGTAAGTTATTCAAAAAATAATTTTATACTGTCGCAAATTTTAATTGCGCCAGGGATTGCCTTTTCTATAGTAAATTATTCAAAAAATAATTTTTTACTGTCGCAAATTTTAATTGCGCCAGGGATTGCCTTTTCTATAGTAAATTATTCAAAAAATAATTTTTTACTATCGCAAGTTTTAACTACGCCAGGGATTGCCTTTTCTATAGTAAATTAATCAAAAAATAATTTTTTACTGTCGCAAATTTTAAGTGCGCCAGGGATTGGCTTTTCTATAGTAAGTTATTCAAAAAATAATTTTATACTGTCGCAAATTTTAATTGCGCCAGGGATTGCCTTTTCTATAGTAAATTATTCAAAAAATAATTTTTTACTGTCGCAAATTTTAATTGCGCCAGGGATTGCCTTTTCTATAGTAAATTATTCAAAAAATAATTTTTTACTCTCGCAAATTTCAATTTCGCCAGGTAAATTTTTCACAAATTAATTTTCTACTGTCACAAATTTTAATTACGCCAGGGATTGCCTTTTCTATAGTAAATTATTCAAAAAATAATTTTCTACTGTCGAAAATTTTAATTGCGCCAGGGATTGCCTTTTCTATAGTAAATTATTCAAAAAATAATTTTCTACTGTCGCAAATTTTAATTACGCCAGGGATTGCCTTTTCTATAGTAAATTATTCAAAAAATAATTTTCAACTGTCGCAAATTTTAATTACGCGAGGGATTGCCTTTTCTATAGTAAATTATTTAAAAAATAATTTTCAACTGTCGCAAATTTTAAATATCCCAGGGATTGCCTTTTCTATAGTAAATTATTCAAAAAATAATTTTCTACAGTCGCAAATTTTAAATATCCCAGGGATTGCCTTTTCTATAGTAAATTTTGCAAAAAATAATTTTTTACTGTCGCAAATTTTAATTACGCCAGGGATTGCCTTTTCTATAGTAAATTTTTCAAAAAATAATGTTTTACTATCGCAAGTTTTAACTACGCCAGGGATTGCCTTTTCTATAGTTAATTATTCAAAAAATAATTTTTTACTATCGCAAGTTTTAATTGCGCCAGGGATTGCCTTTTCTACAGTAAATTTTGCAAAAAATAATTTTTTACTGTCGCAAATTTTAATTGCGCCAGGGATTGCCATTTCTATAGTAAACTTTTCAAAAAATAATTTTCTACTGTCGCAAATTTTAATTGCGCCAGGGATTGCCTTTTCTATCGTAAATTATTCAAAAAATAATTTTTTACTTTCGCAAATTTTAATTGCGCCAGGGATTGCCTTTTCTATAGTAAATTATTCAAAAAATAATTTTCTACTGTCGCAAATTTTAATTACGCCAGGGATTGCCTTTTCTATAGTAAATTATTCAAAAAATAATTTTCTACTGTCGCAAATTTTAATTGCGCCAGGGATTGCCTTTTCTATAGTAAATTATTCAAAAAATAATTTTCTACTGTCGCAAATTTTAATTACGCCAGGGATTGCCTTTTCTATAGTAAATTATTCAAAAAATAATTTTATACTGTCGGAAATTTTAATTGCGCCAGGGATTGCCTTTTCTATAGTAAATTATTCAAAAAATAAATTTTTACTGTCGCAAATTTTAACTGCGCCAGGGATTGCCTTTTCTATAGTAAATTATTCAAAAAATAATTTTCTACTGTCGCAAATTTTAAATATCCCAGGGATTGTCTTTTCTATAGTAAATTTCTCCCAAAATAATTTTTTACTGTCGCAAATTTTAAATACGCCAGTGATTGCCTTTTCTGTAGTAAATTATTCAAAAAATAATTTTCTACTGTCGCAAATTTTAATTACGCCAAGGATTGCCTTTTCTATAGTAAAATTTTCAAAAAATAATTTTCTACTGTCGCAAATTTTAATTACGCCAGGGATTGCCTTTTCTATAGTAAATTATTCAAAAAATAATTTTATACTGTCGCAAATTTTAATTACGCCAGGGATTGCCTTTTCTATAGTAAATTATTCAAAAAATAATTTTCTACTGTCGCAAATTTTAATTACGCCAGGGATTGCCTTTTCTATAGTAAATTATTCAAAAAATAATTTTATACTGTCGCAAATTTTAATTGTGCCAGGGATTGCCTTTTCTATAGTAAATTATTCAAAAAATAATTTTTTACTGTCGCAAATTTTAATTGCGCCAGGGATTGCCTTTTCTATAGTAAATTATTCAAAAAATAATTTTCTACTGTCGCAAATTTTAATTGCGCCAGGGACTGCCTTTTCTATAGTAAATTATTCAAAAAATAATTTTCAACTGTCGCAAATTTTAATTGCGCCAGGGATTGCCTTTTCTATAGTAAATTATTCAAAAAATAATTTTATACTATCGCAAATTTTAATTGCGCCAGGGATTGCCTTTTCTATAGTAAATTATTCAAAAAATAATTTTTTACTGTCGCAAATTTTAACTGCGCCAGGGATTGCCTTTTCTATAGTAAATTATTCAAAAAATAATTTTCTACTGTCGCAAATTTTAAATATCCCAGGGATTGCCTTTTGTATAGTAAATTTCTCACAAAATAATTTTTTACTGTCGCAAATTTTAAATACGCCAGGGATTGCCTTTTCTATAGTAAATTATTCAAAAAATAATTTTCTACTGTCGCAAATTTTAATTACGCCAGGGATTGCCTTTTCTATAGTAAAATTTTCAAAAAATAATTTTCAACTGTCGCAAATTGTAATTGCGCCAGGGATTGCCTTTTCTATAGTAAATTATTCAAAAAATAATTTTCAACTGTCGCAAATTTTAATTACGCCAGGGATTGCCTTTTCTATAGTAAATTAATCAGAAAATAATTTTTTACTGTCGCAAATTTTAATTGCGCCAGGGATTGCCCTTTCTATAGTAAATTATTCAAAAAATAATTTTCTACTGTCGCAAATTTTAATTTCGCCAGGGATTGCCTTTTCTATAGTAAATTATTCAAAAAATAATTTTCTACTGTCGCAAGTTTTAATTACGCCAGGGATTGCCTTTTCTATAGTAAATTATTCAAAAAATAATTTTTTACTCTCGCAAGTTTCAATTTCGCCAGGTAAATTTTTCACAAATTAATTTTCTACTGTCGGAAATTTTAATTACGCCAGGGATTGCCTTTTCTATAGTAAATTATTCAAAAAATAATTTTATACTGTCGCAAATTTTAATTACGCCAGGGATTGCCTTTTCTATAGTAAATTATTCAAAAAATAATTTTCTACTGTCGCAAATTTTAATTACGCCAGGTATTGCCCTTTCTATAGTAAATTATTCAAAAAATAATTTTCTACTGTCGCAAATTTTAATTACGCCAGGGATTGCCTTTTCTAAAGTAAATTATTCAAAAAATAATTTTCTACTGTCGCAAAATTTAATTACGCCAGGTATTGCCTTTTCTATAGTAAATTATTCAAAACATAATTTTCAACTGTCGCAAATATTAATTTCGCCAGGCATTGCCTTTTCTATAGTAAATTATTCAAAAAATAATTTTATACTGTCGCAAATTTTAAGTGCGCCAGGGATTGCCTTTTCTATAGTAAATTATTCAAAAAATAATTTTATACTGTCGCAAATTTTAATTACGCCAGGGATTGCCTTTTCTATAGTAAATTATTCAAAAAATAATTTTTTACTGTCGCAAATTTTAATTGCGCCAGGGATTGCCTTTTCTATAGTAAACTTTTCAAAAAATAATTTTCTACTGTCGCAAATTTTAATTTCGCCAGGGATTGCCTTTTCTATAGTAAATTATTCAAAAAATAATTTTCTACTGTCGCAAGTTTTAATTACGCCAGGGATTGCCTTTTCTATAGTAAATTATTCAAAAAATAATTTTCAACTGTCGCAAATTTTAATTACGCGAGGGATTGCCTTTTCTATAGTAAATTATTTAAAAAATAATTTTTCAACTGTCGCAAATTTTAAATATCCCAGGGATTGCCTTTTCTATAGTAAATTATTCAAAAAATAATTTTCTACAGTCGCAAATTTTAAATATCCCAGGGATTGCCTTTTCTATAGTAAATTTTGCAAAAAATAATTTTTTACTGTCGCAAATTTTAATTACGCCAGGGATTGCCTTTTCTATAGTAAATTTTTCAAAAAATAATTTTTTACTATCGCAAGTTTTAATTACGCCAGGGATTGCCTTTTCTATAGTAAATTATTCAAAAAATAATTTTTTTACTATCGCAAGTTTTAATTGCGCCAGGGATTGCCTTTTCTACAGTCAATTTTGCAAAAAATAATTTTTTTACTGTCGCAAATTTTAATTCCGCCAGGGATTGCCTTTTCTATAGTAAACTTTTCAAAAAATAATTTTCTACTGTCGCAAATTTTAATTGCGCCAGGGATTGCCTTTTCTATAGTAAATTATTCAAAAAATAATTTTTTACTGTCGCAAATTTTAATTGCGCCAGGGATTGGCTTTTCTATAGTAAATTATTCAAAAAATAATTTTTCTACTGTCGCAAATTTTAATTACGCCAGGGATTGCCTTTTCTATAGTAAATTATTCAAAAAATAATTTTCTACTGTCGCAAATTTTAATTACGCCAGGGATTGCCTTTTCTATAGTAAATTATTCAAAAAATAATTTTCTATTGTCGCAAATTTTAATTGCGCCAGGGATTGCCTTTTCTATAGTAAATTATTCAAAAAATAATTTTATACTGTCGCAAATTTTAACTACGCCAGGGATTGCCTTTTCTATAGTAAATTTTGCAAAAAATAATTTTTTACTGTCGCAAATTTTAATTGCGCCAGGTAAATTTTTCACAAATTAATTTTCTACTGTCGCAAATTTTAATTACGCCAGGGATTGCCTTTTCTATAGTAAATTATTCAAAAAATAATTTTATACTCTCGCAAATGGTAATTGCGCCAGGGATTGCCTTTTCTATAGTAAATTATTCAAAAAATAATTTTCTACTGTCGCAAATTTTAATTCCGCCAGGGATTGCCTTTTCTATAGTAAATTATTCAAAAAATTATTTTCAACTGTCGCAAATTTTAATTACGCCAGGGATTGCCTTTTCTATAGTAAATTATTCAAAAAATAATTTTATACAGTCGCAAATTTTAAGTGCGCCAGGGATTGCCTTTTCTATAGTAAATTATTCAAAAAAATACTTTTATACTGTCGCAAATTTTAATTACGCCAGGGATTGCCTTTTCTATAGTAAATTATTCAAAAAATAATTTTTCTACTGTCGCAAATTTTAATTGCGCCAGGGATTGCCTTTTCTATAGTAAATTATTCAAAAAATAATTTTCAACTGTCGCAAATTTTAATTACGCCAGGGATTGCCTTTTCTATAGTAAATTTTGCAAAAAATAATTTTTTAATGTCGCAAATTTTAATTGCGCCAGGGATTGCCTTTTCTATAGTAAATTATTCAAAAAATAATTTTTTACTCTCGCAAGTTTCAATTTCGCCAGGTAAATTTTTTCACAAATTAATTTTCTACTGTCGCAAATTTTAATTACGCCAGGGATTGCCTTTTCTATAGTAAATTATTCAAAAAATAATTTTATACTGTCGCAAATTTTAATTACGCCAGGGATTGCCTTTTCTATAGTAAATTATTCAAAAAATAATTTTCTACTGTCGCAAATTTTAATTACGCCAGGTATTGCCCTTTCTATAGTAAATTATTCAAAAAATAATTTTCTACTGTCGCAAATTTTAATTACGCCAGGGATTGCCTTTTCTAAAGTAAATTATTCAAAAAATAATTTTCTACTGTCGCAAAATTTAATTACGCCACGTATTGCCTTTTCTATAGTAAATTATTCAAAAAATAATTTTCAACTGTCGCAAATATTAATTTCGCCAGGCATTGCCTTTTCTATAGTAAATTATTCAAAAAATAATTTTTATACTGTCGCAAATTTTAAGTGCGCCAGGGATTGCCTTTTCTATAGTAAATTATTCAAAAAATAATTTTATACTGTCGCAAATTTTAATTACGCCAGGGATTGCCTTTTCTATAGTAAATTATTCAAAAAATAATTTTTTACTGTCGCAAATTTTAATTGCGCCAGGGATTGCCTTTTCTATAGTAAACTTTTCAAAAATAATTTTCTACTGTCGCAAATTTTAATTACGCCAGGGATTGCCTTTTCTATAGTAAATTATTCAAAAAATAATTTTATACTCTCGCACATTTTAATTACGCCAGGGATTGCCTTTTCTATAGTAAATTATTTAAAAAATAATTTTCTACTGTCGCAAATTTTAATTACGCCAGGGATTGCCTTTTCTATAGTAAATTATTTAAAAAATAATTTTCAACTGTCGCAAATTTTAAATATCCCAGGGATTGCCTTTTCTATAGTAAATTATTCAAAAAATAATTTTCTACAGTCCGCAAATTTTAAATATCCCAGGGATTGCCTTTTCTATAGTAAATTTTGCAAAAAATAATTTTTTACTGTCGCAAATTTTAATTACGCCAGGGATTGCCTTTTCTATAGTAAATTTTTCAAAAAATAATTTTTTACTATCGCAAGTTTTAATTACGCCAGGGATTGCCTTTTCTATAGTAAATTATTCAAAAAATAATTTTTTACTATCGCAAGTTTTAATTGCGCCAGGGATTGCCTTTTCTACAATCAATTTTGCAAAAAAATAATTTTTTACTGTCGCAAATTTTAATTCCGCCAGGGATTGCCTTTTCTATAGTAAACTTTTCAAAAAATAATTTTCTACTGTCGCAAATTTTAATTGCGCCAGGGATTGCCTTTTCTATAGTAAATTATTCAAAAAATAATTTTTTACTGTCGCAAATTTTAATTGCGCCAGGGATTGGCTTTTCTATAGTAAATTATTCAAAAAATAATTTTCTACTGTCGCAAATTTTAATTACGCCAGGGATTGCCTTTTCTATAGTAAATTATTCAAAAAATAATTTTCTACTGTCGCAAATTTTAATTACGCCAGGGATTGCCTTTTCTATAGTAAATTATTCAAAAAATAATTTTCTATTGTCGCAAATTTTAATTGCGCCAGGTAAATTTTTCACAAATTAATTTTCTACTGTCGCAAATTTTAATTACGCCAGGGATTGCCTTTTCTATAGTAAATTATTCAAAAAATAATTTTATACTCTCGCAAATGGTAATTGCGCCAGGGATTGCCTTTTCTATAGTAAATTATTCAAAAAATAATTTTCTACTGTCGCAAATTTTAATTCCGCCAGGGATTGCCTTTTCTATAGTAAATTATTCAAAAAATAATTTTCAACTGTCGCAAATTTTAATTACGCCAGGGATTGCCTTTTCTATAGTAAATTATTCAAAAAATAATTTTATACAGTCGCAAATTTTAAGTGCGCCAGGGATTGCCTTTTCTATAGTAAATTATTCAAAAAATACTTTTATACTGTCGCAAATTTTAATTACGCCAGGGATTGCCTTTTCTATAGTAAATTATTCAAAAAATAATTTTCTACTGTCGCAAATTTTAATTGCGCCAGGGATTGCCTTTTCTATAGTAAATTATTCAAAAAATAATTTTCAACTGTCGCAAATTTTAATTACGCCAGGGATTGCCTTTTCTATAGTAAATTTTGCAAAAAATAATTTTTTAATGTCGCAAATTTTAATTGCGCCAGGGATTGCCTTTTCTATAGTAAATTATTCAAAAAATAATTTTTTACTCTCGCAAGTTTCAATTTCGCCAGGTAAATTTTTCACAAATTAATTTTCTACTGTCGCAAATTTTAATTACGCCAGGGATTGCCTTTTCTATAGTAAATTATTCAAAAAATAATTTTATACTGTCGCAAATTTTAATTACGCCAGGGATTGCCTTTTCTATAGTAAATTATTCAAAAAATAATTTTCTACTGTCGCAAATTTTAATTACGCCAGGTATTGCCCTTTCTATAGTAAATTATTCAAAAAATAATTTTCTACTGTCGCAAATTTTAATTACGCCAGGGATTGCCTTTTCTAAAGTAAATTATTCAAAAAATTATTTTCTACTGTCGCAAAATTTAATTACGCCAGGTATTGCCTTTTCTATAGTAAATTATTCAAAAAATAATTTTCAACTGTCGCAAATATTAATTTCGCCAGGCATTGCCTTTTCTATAGTAAATTATTCAAAAAATAATTTTATACTGTCGCAAATTTTAAGTGCGCCAGGGATTGCCTTTTCTATAGTAAATTATTCAAAAAATAATTTTATACTGTCTCAAATTTTAATTACGCCAGGGATTGCCTTTTCTATAGTAAATTATTCAAAAAATAATTTTTTACTGTCGCAAATTTTAATTGCGCCAGGGATTGCCTTTTCTATAGTAAACTTTTCAAAAAATAATTTTCTACTGTCGCAAATTTTAATTACTCCAGGGATTGCCTTTTCTATAGTAAATTATTCAAAAAATAATTTTATACTCTCGCACATTTTAATTACGCCAGGGATTGCCTTTTCTATAGTAAATTATTTAAAAAATAATTTTCTACTGTCGCAAATTTTAATTACGCCAGGGATTGCCTTTTCTATAGTAAATTATTCAAAAAATAATTTTATACTGTCGCAAATTTTAATTGCGCCAGGGATTGCCTTTTCTATAGTAAATTATTCAAAAAATAATTTTATACTGTCGCAAATTTTAATTACGCCAGGGATTGCCTTTTCTATAGTAAATTATTCAAAAAATAATTTTTTACTGTCGCAAATTTTAATTGCGCCAGGGATTGCCTTTTCTATAGTAAACTTTTCAAAAAATAATTTTCTACTGTCGCAAATTTTAATTACGCCAGGGATTGCCTTTTCTATAGTAAATTATCCAAAAAATAATTTTATACTGTCGCATATTTTAATTACGCCAGCGATTGCCTTTTCTATAGTAAATTATTCAAAAAATAATTTTCTACTGTCGCAAATTTTAATTACGCCAGGGATTGCCTTTTCTATAGTAAATTATTCAAAAAATAATTTTCTACTGTCGCAAATTTTAATTACGCCAGGTATTGCCCTTTCTATAGTAAATTATTCAAAAAATAATTTTATACTGTCGCAAATTTTAATTGCGCCAGGGATTGCCTTTTCTATAGTAAATTATTCAAAAAATAATTTTTTACTGTCGCAAATTTTAAATATCCCAGGGATTGCCTTTTCTATAGTAAATTATTCAAAAAATAATTTTCTACTGTCGCAAATTTTAAATATCCCATGGATTGCCTTTTCTATAGTAAATTATTCAAAAAATAATTTTATATTGTCGCAAATTTTAATTGCGCCAGGGATTGCCTTTCCTGTAGTATATTATTCAAAAAATAATTTTATACTGTCGCAAATTTTAATTACGCCAGGGATTGCCTTTTCTATAATAAATTATTCAAAAAATAATTTTCTACTGTCGCAAATTTTAATTGCGCCAGGGATTGCCTTTTCTATAGCAAATTATTCAAAAAATAATTTTATACTGTCGCAAATTTTAATTACGCCAGGGATTGCCTTTTCTATAGTAAATTATTCAAAAAATTATTTCTACTGTCGCAAATTTTAATTGCGCCAGGGATTGCCTTTTCTATAGTAAATTATTCAAAACATAATTTTTTACTCTCGCAAATTTCAATTTCGCCAGGTAAATTTTTCACAAATTAATTTTCTACTGTCGCAAATTTTAATTACGCCAGGGATTGCCTTTTCTATAGTAAATTATTCAAAAAATAATTTTATACTGTCGCAAATTGTAATTGCGCCAGGGATTGCCTTTTCTATAGTAAATTATTCAAAAAATAATTTTGTACTGTCGCAAATTTTAATTACGCCAGGGATTGCCTTTTCTATAGTAAATTATTCAAAAAATAATTTTCATCTGTCGCAAATTTTAATTACGCCAGGGATTGCCTTTTTTATAGTAAATTATTCAAAAAATAATTTTATACTGTCGCAAATTTTAAGTGCGCCAGGGATTGCCTTTTCTATAGTAAATTATTCAAAAAATAATTTTATACTGTCGCAAATTTTAATTACGCCAGGGATTAACTTTTCTATAGTAAATTATTCAAAAATTAATTTTCTACTGTCGCAAATTTTAATTACGCCAGGGATTGCCGTTTCTATAGTAAATTATTCAAAATAACTGTCACAAATTTTATATATCCCAGGGATTGCCTTTTCTATAGTAAATTATTCAAAAAATAATTTTCTACTGTCGCAAATTTTAAATATCCCAGGGATTGCCTTTTCTATAGTAAATTATTCAAAAAATAATTTTCTACTGTCGCAAATTTTAAATATCCCAGGGATTGCCTTTACTATAGTAAATTTTGCAAAAAATAATTTTTTACTGTCGCAAATTTTAATTACGCCAGGGATTGCCTTTTCTTTAGTAAATTTTTCAAAAAATAATTTTTTATTATCGCAAGTTTTAATTACGCCAGGGATTGGCTTTTCTATAGTAAATTATTCAAAAAATAATTTTTTACTATCGCAAGTTTTAATTGCGCCAGGGATTGCCTTTGCTACAGTAAATTTTGCAAAAAATAATTTTTTACTGTCGCAAATTTTAATTGCGCCAAGGATTGCCTTTTCTATAGTAACCTTTTCAAAAAATAATTTTCTACTGTCGCAAATTTTAATTGCGCCAGGGATTGCCTTTTCTATAGTAAATTATTCAAAAAATAATTTTATACTGTCGCAAATTTTAATTACGCCAGGGATTGCCTTTTCTATAGTAAATTATTCAAAAAATAATTTTCTACTGTCGCAAATTTTAAGTGCGTCAGGGATTGCCTTTTCTATAGTAAATTATTCAAAAAATAATTTTCTACTGTCGCAAATTTTAATTGCGCCAGGGATTGCCTTTTTTATAGTTAATTATTCAAAAAATAATTTTCTACTGTCGCAAATTTTAATTACGCCAGGGATTGCCTTTTCTATAGTAAATTTTGCAAAAAATAATTTTTTACTGTCGCAAATTTTAATTGCGCCAGGGATTGCCTTTTCTATAGTAAATTATTCAAAAAATAATTTTCAACTGTCGGAAATTTTAATTACGCCAGGGATTGCCTTTTCTATAGTAAATTATTCAAAAAATAATTTTCTACTGTCGCAAATTTTGATTGCGCCATGGATTGCCTTTTCTATAGTAAATTATTCAAAAAATAATTTTCTACTGTCGCAAATTTTAAGTGCGCCAGGGATTGCCTTTTCTATAGTAAATTATTCAAAAAATAATTTTCTACTGTCGCAAATTTTAATTACGCCAGGGATTGCCTTTTCTATAGTAAATTATTCAAAAAATAATTTTTTACTATCGCAAGTTTTAATTGCGCCAGGGATTGCCTTTTCTGCAGTAAATTTTGCAAAAAATAATTTTTTACTGTCGCAAATTTTAATTGCGCCAGGGATTGCCTTTTCTATAGTAAATTTTGCAAAAAATAATTTTTTACTGTCGCAAATTTTAATTACGCCAGGGATTGCCTTTTCTTTAGTAAATTTTTCAAAAAATAATTTTTTACTATCGCAAGTTTTAATTACGCCAGGGATTGGCTTTTCTATAGTAAATTATTCAAAAAATAATTTTTTACTATCGCAAGTTTTAATTGCGCCAGGGATTGCCTTTGCTACAGTAAATTTTGCAAAAAATAATTTTTTACTGTCGCAAATTTTAATTGCGCCAGGGATTGCCTTTTCTATAGTAACCTTTTCAAAAAATAATTTTCTACTGTCGCAAATTTTAATTGCGCCAGGGATTGCCTTTTCTATAGTAAATTATTCAAAAAATAATTTTATACTGTCGCAAATTTTAATTACGCCAGGGATTGCCTTTTCTATAGTAAATTATTCAAAAAATAATTTTCTACTGTCGCAAATTTTAAGTGCGTCAGGGATTGCCTTTTCTATAGTAAATTATTCAAAAAATAATTTTCTACTGTCGCAAATTTTAATTGCGCCAGGGATTGCCTTTTCTATAGTTAATTATTCAAAAAATAATTTTCTACTGTCGCAAATTTTAATTACGCCAGGGATTGCCTTTTCTATAGTAAATTTTGCAAAAAATAATTTTTTACTGTCGCAAATTTTAATTGCGCCAGGGATTGCCTTTTCTATAGTAAATTATTCAAAAAATAATTTTCAACTGTCGCAAATTTTAATTACGCCAGGGATTGCCTTTTCTATAGTAAATTATTCAAAAAATAATTTTCTACTGTCGCAAATTTTGATTGCGCCATGGATTGCCTTTTCTATAGTAAATTATTCAAAAAATAATTTTCTACTGTCGCAAATTTTAAGTGCGCCAGGGATTGCCTTTTCTATAGTAAATTATTCAAAAAATAATTTTCTACTGTCGCAAATTTTAATTACGCCAGGGATTGCCTTTTCTATAGTAAATTATTCAAAAAATAATTTTTTACTATCGCAAGTTTTAATTGCGCCAGGGATTGCCTTTTCTACAGTAAATTTTGCAAAAAATAATTTTTTACTGTCGCAAATTTTAATTGCGCCAGGGATTGCCTTTTCTATAGTGAACTTTTCAAAAAATAATTTTCTACTGTCGCAAATTTTAATTACGCCAGGGATTGCCTTTTCTATAGTAAATTATTCAAAAAATAATTTTTTACTGTCGCAAATTTTAATTACGCCAGGGATTGCCTTTTCTATAGTAAATTATTCAAAAAATAATTTTATACTGTCGCAAATTTTAAGTGCGCCAGGGATTGCCTTTTCTATAGTAAATTATTCAAAAAATAATTTTATACTCTCGCAAATTTTAATTGCGCCAGGGATTGCCTTTTCTATAGTAAATTATTCAAAAAATAATTTTATACTGTCGCAAATTTTAATTACGCCAGGGATTGCCTTTTCTATATTAAATTATTCAAAAAATAATTTTTTACTGTCGCAAATTTTAATTACGCCAGGGATTGCCTTTTCTATAGTAAATTATTCAAAAAAATAATTTTTTACTATTGCAAGTTTTAATTTCGCCAGGGATTGCCTTTCCTACAGTAAATTTTGCAAAAAATTATTTTTTACTGTCGCAAATTTTAATTGCGCCAGGGATTGCCTTTTCTATAGTAAACTTTTCAAAAAATAATTTTCTACTGTGGCGAATTTTAAATACGCCAGGGATTGCCTTTTCTATAGTAAATTATTCAAAAAATAATTTTTACTGTCGCAAATTGTAATTGCGCCAGGGATTGCCTTTTCTATAGTAAATTATTCAAAAAATAATTTTCTACTGTCGCAAATTTTAAGTGCGCCAGGGATTGCCTTTTCTATAGTAAATTATTCAAAAAGTAATTTTCTACTGTCGCAAATTTTAATTGCGCCAGGGATTGCCTTTTTTTATAGTAAATTATTCAAAAATAATTTTTTACTATCGGAAGTTTTAATTGCCCCAGGAATTGCCTTTTCTACAGTAAATTTTGCAAAAAATAATTTTTTACTGTCGCATATTTTGATTTGCGCCAGGATTGCCTTTTCTATAGTAAACTTTTCAAAAAATAATTTTCTACTGTCGCAAATTTTAATTACGCCAGGGATTGCCTTTTCTATAGTAAATCTCCCACAAAATAATTTTATACTGTCGCAAATTTTAATTGCGCCAGGGATTGCCTTTTCTATAGTAAATTATCCAAAAAATAATTTTTTACTCTCGCAAATTTCAATTTCGCCAGGTAAATTTTTCACAAATTAATTTTTTACTGTCGCAAATTTTAAGTGCGCCAGGGATTGCCTTTTCTATAGTAAATTATTCAAAAAATAATTTTCAACTGTCGCAAATTTTAAATACGCCAGGGATTGCCTATTCTATAGTAAATTATTCAAAAAATAATTTTTTACTGTCGCAAATTTTAATTACGCCAGGATTGCCTTTTTATAGTAAATTATTCAAAAAATAATTTTATACTGTCGCAAATTTTAAGGTGCGCCAGGGATTGCCTTTTCTTTAGTAAATTATTCAAAAAATAATTTTATACTGTCGCAAATTTTAATTACGCCAGGGATTGCCTTTTCTATAGTAAATTATTCAAAAAATAATTTTTTACTGTCGCAAATTTTAATTGCGCCAGGATTGCCTTTTCTATAGTAAATTATTCAAAAAATAATTTTTACTGTCGCAAATTTTAAATACGCAAGGGATTGCCTTTTCTATAGTAAATTTTGCAAAACAATTATTTTTTACTGTCACAAATTTCAAATCCGCCAGGGATTGCCTTTTCTACAGTAAATTTTGCAAAAAATAATTTTTTACTATCGCAAGTTTTAATTGCGCCAGGGATTGCCTTTTCTACAGTAAATTTTGCAAAAAATAATTTTTTACTGTCGCAAATTTTATTTGCGTCAGGGATATGCCTTTTCTATAGTAAACTTTTCAAAAAAATAATTTTCTACTGTCGCAAATTTTAATTACGCCAGGGATTGCCTTTTCTATAGTAAATTTCTCACAAAATAATTTTCAACTGTCGCAAATTTTAATTACGCCAGGGATTGCCTTTTCTATAGTAAATTATTCAAAAAATAATTTTCTACTGTCACAAATTTTAAATACGCCAGGGATTGCCTTTTCTATAGTAAATTATTCAAAAAATAATTTTTTACTGTCGCAAATTTTAATTGCGCCAGGGATTGCATATTCTATAGTAAATTATTCAAAAAAATAATTTTCAACTGTCGCCAAATTTTAATTACGCCAGGGATTGCCTTTTCTATAGTAAATTATTCAAAAAATAATTTTTTACTGTCGCAAATTTTAAGTGCGCCAGGGATTGCCTTTTCTATAGTAAATTATTCAAAAAATAATATTATACTGTCGCAAATTTTAATTACGCCAGGGATTGCCTTTTCTATAGTAAATTATTCAAAAAATAATTTTCTACTGTCGCAAATTTTAAATATCCCAGGGATTGCCTTTTCTATAGTAAATTTCTCACAAAATTATTTTTTTACTGACGCAAATTTTAAGTGCGCCAGGGATTGCCTTTTCTATAGTAAATTATTCAAAAAATAATTTTCTACTGTCGCAAATTTTAATTGCGCCAGGGATTGCCTTTTCTATAGTAAATTTTTCAAAAAATAATTTTCAACTGTCGCAAATTTTAATTACGCCAGGGATTGCCTTTTCTATAGTAAATTTTTCAAAAAAATAATTTTTTACTGTCGCAAATTTTAAATATCCCAGGGATTGCCTTTTCTGTAGTAAATTTCTCACAAATTAATTTCTTACTGTCGCAAATTTTAAATACGCCAGGGATTGCCTTTTCTATAGTAAATTATTCCAAAAATAATTTTCTACTGTCGCAAATTTTAATTGCGCCAGGGATTGCCTTTTCTACAGTAAATTTTTCAAAAAATAATTTTTTACTGTCGCAAATTGTAATTGCGCCAGGGATTGCCTTTTCTATAGTAAATTATTCAAAAAATAATTTTCTAATGTCGCAAATTTTAAATATCCCAGGGATTGCCTTTTCTATAGTAAATTTCTCACAAAATAATTTTTTACTGTCGCAAATTTTAAGTGCGCTAGGGATTGCCTTTTCTATAGTAAATTTTGCAAAAAATAATTTTTTACTGTCGCAAATTTTAATTGCGCCAGGGATTGCCTTTTCTATAGTAAATTATTCAAAAAATAATTTTCTACCGTCGCAAATTTTAATTACGCCAGGGATTGCCTTTTCTATAGTAAATTATTCAAAAAAAAATTTTTTACTATCGCAAATTTTAAATACGCCAGGGATTGCCTTTTCTATAGTAAATTATTCAAAAAATAATTTTTTACTGTCGCAAGTTTTAATTGCGCCAGGGATTGCCTTTTCTACAGTAAATTTTGCAAAAAATAATTTTTTACTGTCGCAAATTTTAATTGCGCCAGGGATTGCCTTTTCTATAGTTAATTATTCAAAAAATAATTTTCTATTGTCGCAAATTTTAAATACGCCAGGGATTGCCTTTTCTATAGTAAATTATTCAAAAACTAATTTTTTACTGTCGCAAATTGTAATTGCGCCAGGGATTGCCTTTTCTATAGTTAATTATTCAAAAAATAATTTTCTACTGTCGCAAATTTTAATTACGCCAGGGATTGCCTTTTCTATAGTAAATTATTCAAAAAATAATTTTCTACTGTCGCAAATTTTGATTGCGCCATGGATTGCCTTTTCTATAGTAAATTATTCAAAAAATAATTTTCTACTGTCGCAAATTTTAAGTGCGCCAGGGATTGCCTTTTCTATAGTAAATTATTCAAAAAATAATTTTCTACTGTCGCAAATTTTAATTACGCCAGGGATTGCCTTTTCTATAGTAAATTATTCAAAAAATAATTTTTTACTATCGCAAGTTTTAATTGCGCCAGGGATTGCCTTTTCTGCAGTAAATTTTGCAAAAAATAATTTTTTACTGTCGCAAATTTTAATTGCGCCAGGGATTGCCTTTTCTATAGTAAATTTTGCAAAAAATAATTTTTTACTGTCGCAAATTTTAATTACGCCAGGGATTGCCTTTTCTTTAGTAAATTTTTCAAAAAATAATTTTTTACTATCGCAAGTTTTAATTACGCAAGGGATTGGCTTTTCTATAGTAAATTATTCAAAAAAATCATTTTTTACTATCGCAAGTTTTAATTGCGCCAGGGATTGCCTTTGCTACAGTAAATTTTGCAAAAAATAATTTTTTACTGTCGCAAATTTTAATTGCGCCAGGGATTGCCTTTTCTATAGTAACCTTTTCAAAAAATAATTTTCTACTGTCGCAAATTTTAATTGCGCCAGGGATTGCCTTTTCTATAGTAAATTATTCAAAAAATAATTTTATACTGTCGCAAATTTTAATTACGCCAGGGATTGCCTTTTCTATAGTAAATTATTCAAAAAATAATTTTCTACTGTCGCAAATTTTAAGTGCGTCAGGGATTGCCTTTTCTATAGTAAATTATTCAAAAAATAATTTTCTACTGTCGCAAATTTTAATTGCGCCAGGGATTGCCTTTTCTATAGTTAATTATTCAAAAAATAATTTTCTACTGTCGCAAATTTTAATTACGCCAGGGATTGCCTTTTCTATAGTAAATTTTGCAAAAAATAATTTTTTACTGTCGCAAATTTTAATTGCGTCAGGGATTGCCTTTTCTATAGTAAATTATTCAAAAAATAATTTTCAACTGTCGCAAATTTTAATTACGCCAGGGATTGCCTTTTCTATAGTAAATTATTCAAAAAATAATTTTCTACTGTCGCAAATTTTGATTGCGCCATGGATTGCCTTTTCTATAGTAAATTATTCAAAAAATAATTTTCTACTGTCGCAAATTTTAATTACGCCAGGGATTGCCTTTTCTATAGTAAATTTCTCACAAAATAATTTTCAACTGTCGCAAATTTTAATTACGCCAGGGATTGCCTTTTCTATAGTAAATTATTCAAAAAATAATTTTATACTGTCGCAAATTTTAATTACGCCAGGGATTGCCTTTTCTATAGTAAATTATTAAAAAAATAATTTTCAACTGTCGCAAATTTTAATTACGCCAGGGATTGCCTTTCTATAGTAAATTTCTCACAAATTAATTTCTTACTGTCGCAAATTTTAAATACGCCAGGGATTGCCTTTTCTATAGTAAATTATTCAAAAAATAATTTTTTACTGTCGCAAATTTTAATTGCGCCAGGGATTGCCTTTTCTATAGTAAATTATTCAAAAAATAATTTTCTACTGTCACAAATTTTAAATACGCCAGGGATTGCCTTTTCTATAGTAAATTATTCAAAAAATAATTTTTTACTGTCGCAAATTTTAATTGCGCCAGGGATTGCATTTTCTATAGTAAATTATTCAAAAAATAATTTTCAACTGTCGCAAATTTTAATTACGCCAGGGATTGCCTTTTCTATAGTAAATTATTCAAAAAATAATTTTTTACTGTCGCAAATTTTAAGTGCGCCAGGGATTGCCTTTTCTATAGTAAATTATTCAAAAAATAATATTATACTGTCGCAAATTTTAATTACGCCAGGGATTGCCTTTTCTATAGTAAATTATTCAAAAAATAATTTTCTACTGTCGCAAATTTTAAATATCCCAGGGATTGCCTTTTCTATAGTAAATTCCTCACAAAATTATTTTTTACTGACGCAAATTTTAAATGCGCCAGGGATTGCCTTTTCTATAGTAAATTATTCAAAAAATAATTTTCTACTGTCGCAAATTTTAATTGCGTCAGGGATTGCCTTTTCTATAGTAAATTTTTCAAAAAATAATTTTCAACTGTCGCAAATTTTAATTACGCCAGGGATTGCCTTTTCTATAGTAAATTTTTCAAAAAATAATTTTTTACTGTCGCAAATTTTAAATATCCCAGGGATTGCCTTTTCTGTAGTAAATTTCTCACAAATTAATTTCTTACTGTCGCAAATTTTAAATACGCCAGGGATTGCCTTTTCTATAGTAAATTATTCCAAAAATAATTTTCTACTGTCGCAAATTTTAATTGCGCCAGGGATTGCCTTTTCTACAGTAAATTTTTCAAAAAATAATTTTATACTGTCGCAAATTGTAATTGCGCCAGGGATTGCCTTTTCTATAGTAAATTATTCAAAAAATAATTTTCTAATGTCGCAAATTTTAAATATCCCAGGGATTGCCTTTTCTATAGTAAATTTCTCACAAAATAATTTTTTACTGTCGCAAATTTTAAGTGCGCTAGGGATTGACTTTTCTATAGTAAATTTTGCAAAAAATAATTTTTTACTGTCGCAAATTTTAATTGCGCCAGGGATTGCCTTTTCTATAGTAAATTATTCAAAAAATAATTTTCTACCGTCGCAAATTTTAATTACGCCAGGGATTGCCTTTTCTATAGTAAATTATTCAAAAAAAAATTTTTTACTATCGCAAATTTTAAATACGCCAGGGATTGCCTTTTCTATAGTAAATTATTCAATAAATAATTTTTTACTGTCGCAAGTTTTAATTGCGCCAGGGATTGCCTTTTCTACAGTAAATTTTGCAAAAAATAATTTTTTACTGTCGCAAATTTTAATTGCGCCAGGGATTGCCTTTTCTATAGTTAATTATTCAAAAAATAATTTTCTATTGTCGCAAATTTTAAATACGCCAGGGATTGCCTTTTCTATAGTAAATTATTCAAAAACTAATTTTTTACTGTCGCAAATTGTAATTGCGCCAGGGATTGCCTTTTCTATAGTTAATTATTCAAAAAATAATTTTCTACTGTCGCAAATTTTAATTACGCCAGGGATTGCCTTTTCTATAGTAAATTATTCAAAAAATAATTTTCTACTGTCGCAAATTTTGATTGCGCCATGGATTGCCTTTTCTATAGTAAATTATTCAAAAAATAATTTTCTACTGTCGCAAATTTTAAGTGCGCCAGGGATTGCCTTTTCTATAGTAAATTATTCAAAAAATAATTTTCTACTGTCGCAAATTTTAATTACGCCAGGGATTGCCTTTTCTATAGTAAATTATTCAAAAAATAATTTTTTACTATCGCAAGTTTTAATTGCGCCAGGGATTGCCTTTTCTGCAGTAAATTTCCCACAAAATAATTTTATACTGTCGCAAAATTTAATTGCGCCAGGGATTGCCTTTGCTACAGTAAATTTTGCAAAAAATAATTTTTTACTGTCGCAAATTTTAATTGCGCCAGGGATTGCCTTTTCTATAGTAACCTTTTCAAAAAATAATTTTCTACTGTCGCAAATTTTAATTACGCCAGGGATTGCCTTTTCTATAGTAAATTTCCCACAAAATAATTTTATACTGTCGCAAAATTTAATTGCGCCAGGGATTGCCTTTTCTATAGTAAATTATTCAAAAAATAATTTTCTACTGTCGCAAATTTTAAGTGCGTCAGGGATTGCCTTTTCTATAGTAAATTATTCAAAAAATAATTTTCTACTGTCGCAAATTTTAATTGCGCCAGGGATTGCCTTTTCTATAGTTAATTATTCAAAAAATAATTTTCTACTGTCGCAAATTTTAATTACGCCAGGGATTGCCTTTTCTATAGTAAATTTCCCACAAAATAATTTTATACTTTCGCAAATTTTAATTGCGCCAGGGATTGCCTTTTCTATAGTAAATTATTCAAAAAATATTTTTCTACTGTCGCAAATTTTAAGTGCGTCAGGGATTGCCTTTTCTATAGTAAATTATTCAAAAAATAATTTTCTACTGTCGCAAATTTTAATTGCGCCAGGGATTGCCTTTTCTATAGTTAATTATTCAAAAAATAATTTTCTACTGTCGCAAATTTTAATTACGCCAGGGATTGCCTTTTCTATAGTAAATTTTGCAAAAAATAATTTTTTACTGTCGCAAATTTTAATTGCGCCAGGGATTGCCTTTTCTATAGTAAATTATTCAAAAAATAATTTTCTACTGTCGCAAATTTTAATTGCGCCAGGGATTGCCTTTTCTATAGTAAATTATTCAAAAAATAATTTTATACTGTCGCAAATTTTAATTACGCCAGGGATTGCCTTTTCTATAGTAAATTATTCAAAAAATAATTTTCTACTGTCGCAAATTTTAAGTGCGTCAGGGATTGCCTTTTCTATAGTAAATTATTCAAAAAATAATTTTCTACTGTCGCAAATTTTAATTGCGCCAGGGATTGCCTTTACTATAGTTAATTATTCAAAAAATAATTTTCTACTGTCGCAAATTTTAATTACGCCAGGGATTGCCTTTTCTATAGTAAATTTTGCAAAAAATAATTTTTTACTGTCGCAAATTTTAATTGCGCCAGGGATTGCCTTTTCTATAGTAAATTATTCAAAAAATAATTTTCAACTGTCGCAAATTTTAATTACGCCAGGGATTGCCTATTCTATAGTAAATTATTCAAAAAATAATTTTCTACTGTCGCAAATTTTGATTGCGCCATGGATTGCCTTTTCTATAGTAAATTATTCAAAAAATAATTTTCTACTGTCGCAAATTTTAAGTGCGCCAGGGATTGCCTTTTCTATAGTAAATTATTCAAAAAATAATTTTCTACTGTCGCAAATTTTAATTACGCCAGGGATTGCCTTTTCTATAGTAAATTATTCAAAAAATAATTTTTTACTATCGCAAGTTTTAATTGCGCCAGGGATTGCCTTTTCTACAGTAAATTTTGCAAAAAATAATTTTTTACTGTCGCAAATTTTAATTGCGCCAGGGATTGCCTTTTCTATAGTGAACTTTTCAAAAAATAATTTTCTACTGTCGCAAATTTTAATTACGCCAGGGATTGCCTTTTCTATAGTAAATTATTCAAAAAATAATTTTTTACTGTCGCAAATTTTAATTACGCCAGGGATTGCCTTTTCTATAGTAAATTATTCAAAAAATAATTTTATACTGTCGCAAATTTTAAGTGCGCCAGGGATTGCCTTTTCTATAGTAAATTATTCAAAAAATAATTTTATACTCTCGCAAATTTTAATTGCGCCAGGGATTGCCTTTTCTATAGTAAATTATTCAAAAAATAATTTTATACTGTCGCAAATTTTAATTACGCCAGGGATTGCCTTTTCTATATTAAATTATTCAAAAAATAATTTTTTACTGTCGCAAATTTTAATTACGCCAGGGATTGCCTTTTCTATAGTAAATTATTCAAAAAAATAATTTTTTACTATTGCAAGTTTTAATTTCGCCAGGGATTGCCTTTCCTACAGTAAATTTTGCAAAAAATTATTTTTTACTGTCGCAAATTTTAATTGCGCCAGGGATTGCCTTTTCTATAGTAAACTTTTCAAAAAATAATTTTCTACTGTCGCGAATTTTAAATACGCCAGGGATTGCCTTTTCTATAGTAAATTATTCAAAAAATAATTTTTTACTGTCGCAAATTGTAATTGCGCCAGGGATTGCCTTTTCTATAGTAAATTATTCAAAAAATAATTTTCTACTGTCGCAAATTTTAAGTGCGCCAGGGATTGCCTTTTCTATAGTAAATTATTCAAAAAATAATTTTCTACTGTCGCAAATTTTAATTGCGCCAGGGATTGCCTTTTTTATAGTAAATTATTCAAAAAATAATTTTTTACTATCGGAAGTTTTAATTGCCCCAGGAATTGCCTTTTCTACAGTAAATTTTGCAAAAAATAATTTTTTACTGTCGCATATTTTAATTGCGCCAGGGATTGCCTTTTCTATAGTAAACTTTTCAAAAAATAATTTTCTACTGTCGCAAATTTTAATTACGCCAGGGATTGCCTTTTCTATAGTAAATTTCCCACAAAATAATTTTATACTGTCGCAAATTTTAATTGCGCCAGGGATTGCCTTTTCTATAGTAAATTATCCAAAAAATAATTTTTTACTCTCGCAAATTTCAATTTCGCCAGGTAAATTTTTCACAAATTAATTTTTTACTGTCGCAAATTTTAAGTGCGCCAGGGATTGCCTTTTCTATAGTAAATTATTCAAAAAATAATTTTCAACTGTCGCAAATTTTAAATACGCCAGGGATTGCCTTTTGTATAGTAAATTATTCAAAAAATAATTTTTTACTGTCGCAAATTTTAATTACGCCAGGGATTGCCTTTTTATAGTAAATTATTCAAAAAATAATTTTATACTGTCGCAAATTTTAATTACGCCAGGGATTGCCTTTTCTATAGTAAATTATTCAAAAAATAATTTTATACTGTCGCAAATTTTAATTACGCCAGGGATTGCCTTTTCTATAGTAAATTATTAAAAAAATAATTTTCAACTGTCGCAAATTTTAATTACGCCAGGGATTGCCTTTCTATAGTAAATTTCTCACAAATTAATTTCTTACTGTCGCAAATTTTAAATACGCCAGGGATTGCCTTTTCTATAGTAAATTATTCAAAAAATAATTTTTTACTGTCGCAAATTTTAATTGCGCCAGGGATTGCCTTTTCTATAGTAAATTATTCAAAAAATAATTTTCTACTGTCACAAATTTTAAATACGCCAGGGATTGCCTTTTCTATAGTAAATTATTCAAAAAATAATTTTTTACTGTCGCAAATTTTAATTGCGCCAGGGATTGCATTTTCTATAGTAAATTATTCAAAAAATAATTTTCAACTGTCGCAAATTTTAATTACGCCAGGGATTGCCTTTTCTATAGTAAATTATTCAAAAAATAATTTTTTACTGTCGCAAATTTTAAGTGCGCCAGGGATTGTCTTTTCTATAGTAAATTATTCAAAAAATAATATTATACTGTCGCAAATTTTAATTACGCCAGGGATTGCCTTTTCTATAGTAAATTATTCAAAAAATAATTTTCTACTGTCGCAAATTTTAAATATCCCAGGGATTGCCTTTTCTATAGTAAATTTCTCACAAAATTATTTTTTACTGACGCAAATTTTAAGTGCGCCAGGGATTTCCTTTTCTATAGTAAATTATTCAAAAAATAATTTTCTACTGTCGCAAATTTTAATTGCGCCAGGGATTGCCTTTTCTATAGTAAATTTTTCAAAAAATAATTTTCAACTGTCGCAAATTTTAATTACGCCAGGGATTGCCTTTTCTATAGTAAATTTTTCAAAAAATAATTTTTTACTGTCGCAAATTTTAAATATCCCAGGGATTGCCTTTTCTGTAGTAAATTTCTCACAAATTAATTTCTTACTGTCGCAAATTTTAAATACGCCAGGGATTGCCTTTTCTATAGTAAATTATTCCAAAAATAATTTTCTACTGTCGCAAATTTTAATTGCGCCAGGGATTGCCTTTTCTACAGTAAATTTTTCAAAAAATAATTTTTTACTGTCGCAAATTGTAATTGCGCCAGGGATTGCCTTTTCTATAGTAAATTATTCAAAAAATAATTTTCTAATGTCGCAAATTTTAAATATCCCAGGGATTGCCTTTTCTATAGTAAATTTCTCACAAAATAATTTTTTACTGTCGCAAATTTTAAGTGCGCTAGGGATTGCCTTTTCTATAGTAAATTTTGCAAAAAATAATTTTTTACTGTCGCAAATTTCAATTGCGCCAGGGATTGCCTTTTCTATAGTAAATTATTCAAAAAATAATTTTCTACCGTCGCAAATTTTAATTACGCCAGGGATTGCCTTTTCTATAGTAAATTATTCAAAAAAAAATTGTTTACTATCGCAAATTTTAAATACGCCAGGGATTGCCTTTTCTATAGTAAATTATTCAAAAAATAATTTTTTACTGTCGCAAGTTTTAATTACGCCAGGGATTGCCTTTTCTACAGTAAATTTTGCAAAAAATAATTTTTTACTGTCGCAAATTTTAATTGCGCCAGGGATTGCCTTTTCTATAGTAAACTTTTCAAAAAATAATTTTCTATTGTCGCAAATTTTAAATACGCCAGGGATTGCCTTTTCTATAGTAAATTATTCAAAAACTAATTTTTTACTGTCGCAAATTGTAATTGCGCCAGGGATTGCCTTTTCTATAGTAAATTATTCAAAAAATAATTTTCTACTGTCGCAAATTTTAAGTGCGCCAGGGATTGCCTTTTCTATAGTAAATTATTCAAAAAATAATTTTCTATTGTCGCAAATTTTAATTGCGCCAGGGATTGCCTTTTCTATAGTAAATTATTCAAAAAATAATTTTTTACTGTCGCAAATTTTAATTGCGCCAGGGATTGCCTTTTCTATAGTAAATTATTCAAAAAATAATTTTCTACTGTCACAAATTTTAAATACGCCAGGGATTGCCTTTTCTATAGTAAATTATTCAAAAAATAATTTTTTACTGTCGCAAATTTTAATTGCGCCAGGGATTGCATTTTCTATAGTAAATTATTCAAAAAATAATTTTCAACTGTCGCAAATTTTAATTACGCCAGGGATTGCCTTTTCTATAGTAAATTATTCAAAAAATAATTTTTTACTATCGCAAGTTTTAATTGCCCCAGGGATTGCCTTTTCTACAGTAAATTTTGCAAAAAATAATTTTTTACTGTCGCAAATTTTAATTGCGCCAGGGATTGCCTTTTCTATAGTAAACTTTTCAAAAAATAATTTTCTACTGTCGCAAATTTTAATTACGCCAGGGATTGCCTTTTCTATAGTAAATTTCTCACAAAATAATTTTATACTGTCGCAAATTTTAAGTGCGCCAGGGATTGCCTTTTCTATAGTAAATTATTCAAAAAATAATTTTTTTACTGTCGCAAATTTTAAATACGCCAGGGATTGCCTTTTCTATAGTAAATTATTCAGAAAATAATTTTATACTGTCGCAAATTTTAAGTGCGCCAGGGATTGCCTTTTCTATAGTAAATTATTCAAAAAATAATTTTATACTGTCGCAAATTTTAATTACGCCAGGGATTGCCTTTTCTATAGTAAATTATTCAAAAAATAATTTTTTACTGTCGCAAATTTTAATTGCGCCAGGGATTGCCTTTTCTATAGTAAATTATTCAAAAAATAATTTTTTACTGTCGCAAATTTTAAATACGCAAGGGATTGCCTTTTCTGTAGTAAATTTTGCAAAAAAATTATTTTTTACTGTCGCAAATTTCAAATCCGCCAGGGATTGCCTTTTCTACAGTAAATTTTGCAAAAAATAATTTTTTACTATCGCAAGTTTTAATTGCGCCAGGGATTGCCTTTTCTACAGTAAATTTTGCAAAAAATAATTTTTTACTGTCGCAAATTTTAATTGCGTCAGGGATTGCCTTTTCTATAGTAAACTTTTCAAAAAATAATTTTCTACTGTCGCAAATTTTAATTACGGGAGGGATTGCCTTTTCTATAGTAAACTTTTCAAAAAATAATTTTCTACTGTCGCAAATTTTAATTGCGCCAGGGATTGCCTTTTCTATAGTAAATTTTTCAAAAAATAATTTTCAACTGTCGCAAATTTTAATTACGCCAGGGATTGCCTTTTCTATAGTAAATTTTTCAAAAAATAATTTTTTACTGTCGCAAATTTTAAATATCCCAGGGATTGCCTTTTCTGTAGTAAATTTCTCACAAATTAATTTCTTACTGTCGCAAATTTTAAATACGCCAGGGATTGCCTTTTCTATAGTAAATTATTCCAAAAATAATTTTCTACTGTCGCAAATTTTAATTGCGCCAGGGATTGCCTTTTCTACAGTAAATTTTTCAAAAAATAATTTTTTACTGTCGCAAATTGTAATTGCGCCAGGGATTGCCTTTTCTATAGTAAATTATTCAAAAAATAATTTTCTAATGTCGCAAATTTTAAATATCCCAGGGATTGCCTTTTCTATAGTAAATTTCTCACAAAATAATTTTTTACTGTCGCAAATTTTAAGTGCGCTAGGGATTGCCTTTTCTATAGTAAATTTTGCAAAAAATAATTTTTTACTGTCGCAAATTTTAATTGCGCCAGGGATTGCCTTTTCTATAGTAAATTATTCAAAAAATAATTTTCTACCGTCGCAAATTTTAATTACGCCAGGGATTGCCTTTTCTATAGTAAATTATTCAAAAAAAAATTTTTTACTATCGCAAATTTTAAATACGCCAGGGATTGCCTTTTCTATAGTAAATTATTCAAAAAATAATTTTTTACTGTCGCAAGTTTTAAGTGCGCCAGGGATTGCCTTTTCTACAGTAAATTTTGCAAAAAATAATTTTTTACTGTCGCAAATTTTAATTGCGCCAGGGATTGCCTTTTCTATAGTAAACTTTTCAAAAAATAATTTTCTATTGTCGCAAATTTTAAATACGCCAGGGATTGCCTTTTCTATAGTAAATTATTCAAAAACTAATTTTTTACTGTCGCAAATTGTAATTGCGCCAGGGATTGCCTTTTCTATAGTAAATTATTCAAAAAATAATTTTCTACTGTCGCAAATTATAAGTGCGCCAGGGATTGCCTTTTCTATAGTAAATTATTCAAAAAATAATTTTCTACTGTCGCAAATTTTAATTGCGCCAGGGATTGCCTTTTCTATAGTAAATTATTCAAAAAATAATTTTTTACTATCGCAAGTTTTAATTGCCCCAGGGATTGCCTTTTCTACAGTAAATTTTGCAAAAAATAATTTTTTACTGTCGCAAATTTTAATTGCGCCAGGGATTGCCTTTTCTATAGTAAACTTTTCAAAAAATAATTTTCTACTGTCGCAAATTTTAATTACGCCAGGGATTGCCTTTTCTATAGTAAATTTCTCACAAAATAATTTTATACTGTCGCAAATTTTAAGTGCGCCAGGGATTGCCTTTTCTATAGTAAATTATTCAAAAAATAATTTTTTTACTGTCGCAAATTTTAAATACGCCAGGGATTGCCTTTTCTATAGTAAATTATTCAAAAAATAATTTTTTACTCTCGCAAATTTCAATTTCGCCAGGTAAGTTTTTCACAAATTAATTTTTTACTGTCGCAAATTTTTAGTGCGCCAGGGATTGCCTTTTCTATAGTAAATTATTCAAAAAATAATTTTTTACTGTCGCAAATTTTAAGTGCGCCACGGATTGCCTTTTCTATAGTAAATTATTCAAAAAATAATTTTCATCTGTCGCAAATTTTAAATACGCCAGGGATTGCCTTTTCTATAGTAAATTATTCAAAAAATAATTTTTTACTGTCGCAAATTTTAATTACGCCAGGGATTGCCTTTTCTATAGCAAATTATTCAAAAAATAATTTTATACTGTCGCAAATTTTAAGTGCGCCAGGGATTGCCTTTTCTATAGTAAATTATTCAAAAAATAAATTTATACTGTCGCAAATTTTAATTACGCCAGGGATTGCCTTTTCTATAGTAAATTATTCAAAAAATAATTTTTTACTGTCGCAAATTTTAATTGCGCCAGGGATTGCCTTTTCTATAGTAAATTATTCAAAAAATAATTTTTTACTGTCGCAAATTTTAAGTACGCAAGGGATTGCCTTTTCTGTAGTAAATTTTGCAAAAAAATTATTTTTTACTGTCGCAAATTTCAAATCCGCCAGGGATTGCCTTTTCTACAGTAAATTTTGCAAAAAATAATTTTTTACTATCGCAAGTTTTAATTGCGCCAGGGATTGCCTTTTCTACAGTAAATTTTGCAAAAAATTATTTTTTACTGTCGCAAATTTTAATTGCGTCAGGGATTGCCTTTTCTATAGTAAACTTTTCAAAAAATAATTTTCTACTGTCGCAAATTTTAATTACGGGAGGGATTGCCTTTTCTATAGTAAACTTTTCAAAAAATAATTTTCTACTGTCGCAAATTTTAATTGCGTCAGGGATTGCCTTTTCTATAGTAAACTTTTCAAAAAATAATTTTCTACTGTCGCAAATTTTAATTACGGGAGGGATTGCCTTTTCTATAGTAAACTTTTCAAAAAATAATTTTCTACTGTCGCAAATTTTAAATACGCCAGGGGTTGCCTTTTCTATAGTAAATTATTCAAAAAATAATTTTTTACTGTCGCAAATTGTAATTGCGCCAGGGATTGCCTTTTCTATAGTAAATTATTCAAAAAATAATTTTCTACTGTCGCAAATTTTAAGTGCGCCAGGGATTGCCTTTTCTATAGTAAATTATTCAAAAAATAATTTTCTACTGTCGCAAATTTTAACTGCGCCAGGGATTGCCTTTTCTATAGTAAATTTTGCAAAAAATAATTTTCTACTGTCGCAAATTTTAATTGCGCCAGGGATTGCCTTTTCTATAGTAAACTTTTCAAAAAATAATTTTCTACTGTCGCAAATTTTAATTACGCCAGGGATTGCCTTTTCTATAGTAAATTATTCAAAAAATAATTTTTTACTGTCGCAAATTTTAAATACGCAAGGGATTGCCTTTTCTATAGTAAATTTTGCAAAAAAATTATTTTTTACTGTCGCAAATTTCAAATCCGCCAGGGATTGCCTTTTCTACAGTAAATTTTGCAAAAAATAATTTTTTACTATCGCAAGTTTTAATTGCGCCAGGGATTGCCTTTTCTACACTAAATTTTGCAAAAAATAATTTTTTACTGTCGCAAATTTTAATTGCGTCAGGGATTGCCTTTTCTATAGTAAACTTTTCAAAAAATAATTTTCTACTGTCGCAAATTTTAATTACGCCAGGGATTGCCTTTTCTATAGTAAACTTTTCAAAAAATAATTTTCTACTGTCGCAAATTTTAAATACGCCAGGGATTGCCTTTTCTATAGTAAATTATTCAGAAAATAATTTTCTACTGTCGCAAATTTTAATTACGCCAGGGATTGCCTTTTCTATAGTAAATTATTCAAAAAATAATTTTTTACTGTCGCAAATTTTAAATACGCAAGGGATTGCCTTTTCTATAGTAAATTTTGCAAAAAAATTATTTTTTACTGTCGCAAATTTCAAATCCGCCAGGGATTGCCTTTTCTACAGTAAATTTTGCAAAAAATAATTTTTTACTATCGCAAGTTTTAATTGCGCCAGGGATTGCCTTTTCTACAGTAAATTTTGCAAAAAATAATTTTTTACTGTCGCAAATTTTAATTGCGTCAGGGATTGCCTTTTCTATAGTAAACTTTTCAAAAAATAATTTTCTACTGTCGCAAATTTTAATTACGCCAGGGATTGCCTTTTCTATAGTAAATTTCTCACAAAATAATTTTCAACTGTCGCAAATTTTAATTACGCCAGGGATTGCCTTTTCTATAATAATTATTCAAAAAATAATTTTATACTGACGCAAATTTTAATTACGCCAGGGATTGCCTTTTCTATAGAAAATTATTCAAAAAATAATTTTCAACTGTCGCAAATTTTAATTACGCCAGGGATTGCCTTTTCTATAGTAAATTTCTCACAAATTAATTTCTTACTGTCGCAAATTTTAAATACGCCAGGGATTGCCTTTTCTATAGTAAATTATTCAAAAAATAATTTTTTACTGTCGCAAATTTTAATTGCGCCAGGGATTGCCTTTTCTATAGTAAATTATTCAAAAAATAATTTTCTACTGTCACAAATTTTAAATACGCCAGGGATTGCCTTTTCTATAGTAAATTATTCAAAAAATAATTTTTTACTGTCGCAAATTTTAATTGCGCCAGGGATTGCATTTTCTATAGTAAATTATTCAAAAAATAATTTTCAACTGTCGCAAATTTTAATTACGCCAGGGATTCCCTTTTCTATAGTAAATTATTCAAAAAATAATTTTTTACTGTCGCAAATTTTAAGTGCGCCAGGGATTGCCTTTTCTATAGTAAATTTCTCACAAATTAATTTCTTACTGTCGCAAATTTTAAATACGCCAGGGATTGCCTTTTCTATAGTAAATTATTCAAAAAATAATTTTTTACTGTCGCAAATTTTAATTGCGCCAGGGATTGCATTTTCTATAGTAAATTATTCAAAAAATAATTTTCAACTGTCGCAAATTTTAATTACGCCAGGGATTCCCTTTTCTATAGTAAATTATTCAAAAAATAATTTTTTACTGTCGCAAATTTTAAGTGCGCCAGGGATTGCCTTTTCTATAGTAAATTTCTCACAAATTAATTTCTTACTGTCGCAAATTTTAAATACGCCAGGGATTGCCTTTTCTATAGTAAATTATTCAAAAAATAATTTTTTACTGTCGCAAATTTTAATTACGCCAGGGATTGCCTTTTCTATAGTAAATTTTTCAAAAAATAATTTTTTACTGTCGCAAATTTTAAATATCCCAGGGATTGCCTTTTCTATAGTAAATTTCTCACAAATTAATTTCTTACTGTCGCAAATTTTAAATACGCCAGGGATTGCCTTTTCTATAGTAAATTATTCAAAAAATAATTTTTTACTGTCGCAAATTTTAATTACGCCAGGGATTGCCTTTTCTATAGTAAATTATTCAAAAAGTAATTTTCTATTGTCGCAAATTTTAAGTGCGCCAGGGATTGCCTTTTCTGTAGTAAATTTCTCACAAAATAATTTTTTACTGTCGCAAATTTTAAGTGCGCCAGGGATTGCCTTTTCTATAGTAAATTATTCAAAAAATAATATTATACTGTCGCAAATTTTAATTACGCCAGGGATAGCCTTTTCTATAGTAAATTATTCAAAAAATAATTTTCTACTGTCGCAAATTTTAAATATCCCAGGGATTGCCTTTTCTGTAGTAAATTTCTCACAAAATAATTTTTTACTGTCGCAAATTTTAAGTGCGCCAGGGATTGCCTTTTCTATAGTAAATTATTCAAAAAATAATTTTCTACTGTCGCAAATTTTAATTGCGCCAGGGATTGCCTTTTCTATAGTAAATTTTTCAAAAAATAATTTTCAACTGTCGCAAATTTTAATTACGCCAGGGATTGCCTTTTCTATAGTAAATTTTTCAAAAAATAATTTTTTACTGTCGCAAATTTTAAATATCCCAGGGATTGCCTTTTCTATAGTAAATTTCTCACAAATTAATTTCTTACTGTCGCAAATTTTAAATACGCCAGGGATTGCCTTTTCTATAGTAAATTATTCAAAAAATAATTTTTTACTGTCGCAAATTTTAATTACGCCAGGGATTGCCTTTTCTATAGTAAATTATTCAAAAAGTAATTTTCTATTGTCGCAAATTTTAATTACGCCAGGGATTGCCTTTTCTATAGTAAATTATTCAAAAAAAAAATTTTTACTGTCGCAAATTTTAAATACGCCAGGGATTGCCTTTTCTATAGTAAATTATTCAAAAAATAATTTTTTACTGTCGCAAATTTTAAGTGCGCCTGGGATTGCCTTTTCTATAGTAAATTATTCAAAAAATAATTTTTTACTGTCGCAAATTTTAATTGCGCCAGGGATTGCATTTTCTATAGTAAATTATTCAAAAAATAATTTTCAACTGTCGCAAATTTTAATTACGCCAGGGATTCCCTTTTCTATAGTAAATTATTCAAAAAATAATTTTTTACTGTCGCAAATTTTAAGTGCGCCAGGGATTGCCTTTTCTATAGTAAATTTCTCACAAATTAATTTCTTACTGTCGCAAATTTTAAATACGCCAGGGATTGCCTTTTCTATAGTAAATTATTCAAAAAATAATTTTTTACTGTCGCAAATTTTAATTGCGCCAGGGATTGCATTTTCTATAGTAAATTATTCAAAAAATAATTTTCAACTGTCGCAAATTTTAATTACGCCAGGGATTCCCTTTTCTATAGTAAATTATTCAAAAAATAATTTTTTACTGTCGCAAATTTTAAGTGCGCCAGGGATTGCCTTTTCTATAGTAAATTTCTCACAAATTAATTTCTTACTGTCGCAAATTTTAAATACGCCAGGGATTGCCTTTTCTATAGTAAATTATTCAAAAAATAATTTTTTACTGTCGCAAATTTTAATTACGCCAGGGATTGCCTTTTCTATAGTAAATTTTTCAAAAAATAATTTTTTACTGTCGCAAATTTTAAATATCCCAGGGATTGCCTTTTCTATAGTAAATTTCTCACAAATTAATTTCTTACTGTCGCAAATTTTAAATACGCCAGGGATTGCCTTTTCTATAGTAAATTATTCAAAAAATAATTTTTTACTGTCGCAAATTTTAATTACGCCAGGGATTGCCTTTTCTATAGTAAATTATTCAAAAAGTAATTTTCTATTGTCGCAAATTTTAAGTGCGCCAGGGATTGCCTTTTCTGTAGTAAATTTCTCACAAAATAATTTTTTACTGTCGCAAATTTTAAGTGCGCCAGGGATTGCCTTTTCTATAGTAAATTATTCAAAAAATAATATTATACTGTCGCAAATTTTAATTACGCCAGGGATAGCCTTTTCTATAGTAAATTATTCAAAAAATAATTTTCTACTGTCGCAAATTTTAAATATCCCAGGGATTGCCTTTTCTGTAGTAAATTTCTCACAAAATAATTTTTTACTGTCGCAAATTTTAAGTGCGCCAGGGATTGCCTTTTCTATAGTAAATTATTCAAAAAATAATTTTCTACTGTCGCAAATTTTAATTGCGCCAGGGATTGCCTTTTCTATAGTAAATTTTTCAAAAAATAATTTTCAACTGTCGCAAATTTTAATTACGCCAGGGATTGCCTTTTCTATAGTAAATTTTTCAAAAAATAATTTTTTACTGTCGCAAATTTTAAATATCCCAGGGATTGCCTTTTCTATAGTAAATTTCTCACAAATTAATTTCTTACTGTCGCAAATTTTAAATACGCCAGGGATTGCCTTTTCTATAGTAAATTATTCAAAAAATAATTTTTTACTGTCGCAAATTTTAATTACGCCAGGGATTGCCTTTTCTATAGTAAATTATTCAAAAAGTAATTTTCTATTGTCGCAAATTTTAATTACGCCAGGGATTGCCTTTTCTATAGTAAATTATTCAAAAAAAAAATTTTTACTGTCGCAAATTTTAAATACGCCAGGGATTGCCTTTTCTATAGTAAATTATTCAAAAAATAATTTTTTACTGTCGCAAATTTTAAGTGCGCCTGGGATTGCCTTTTCTATAGTAAATTATTCAAAAAATAATTTTATACTGTCGCAAATTTTAATTGCGCCAGGGATTGCCTTTCCTATAGTAAATTATTCAAAAAATAATTTTATTCTGTCGCAAATTTTAAGTGCGCCAGGGATTGCCTTTTCTATAGTAAATTATTCAAAAAATAATTTTTTACTGTCGCAAATTGTAATTGCGCCAGGGATTGCCTTTTCTATAGTAAATTATTCAAAAAATAATTTTCTACTGTCGCAAATTTTAAGTGCGCCAGGGATTGCCTTTTCTATAGTAAATTATTCAAAAAATAATTTTCTACTGTCGCAAATTTTAACTGCGCCAGCGATTGCCTTTTCTATAGTAAATTATTCAAAAAATAATTTTTTACTATCGCAAGTTTTAATTGCCCCAGGGATTGCCTTTTCTACAGTAAATTTTGCAAAAAATAATTTTTTACTGTCGCAAATTTTAATTACGCCAGGGATTGCCTTTTCTATAGTAAATTTCTCACAAAAATAATTTTATACTGTCGCAAATTTTAAGTGCGCCAGGGATTGCCTTTTCTATAGTAAATTATTCAAAAAATAATTTTTTACTGTCGCAAATTTTAAATACGCCAGGGATTGCCTTTTCTATAGTAAATTTTGCAACAAAATAATTTTCTACTGTCGCAAATTTTAATTACGCCTGGGATTGCCTTTTCTATAGTAAATTATTCAAAAAATAATTTTCTACTGTCGCAAATTTTAATTACGCCAGGGATTGCCTTTTCTATAGTAAATTATTCAAAAAATAATTTTTTACTGTCGCAAATTTTAAGTGCGCCAGGGATTGCCTTTTCTATAGTAAATTATTCAAAAAATAATATTATACTGTCGCAAATTTTAATTACGCCAGGGAATGCCTTTTCTATAGTAAATTATTCAAAAAATAATTTTCTACTGTCGCAAATTTTAAATATCCCAGGGATTGCCTTTTCTGTAGTAAATTTCTCACAAAATAATTTCATACTGTCGCAAATTTTAAGTGCGCCAGGGATTGCCTTTTCTATAGTAAATTATTCAAAAAATAATTTTTTACTGTCGCAAATTTTAAATACGCCAGGGATTGCCTTTTCTATAGTTAATTTTGCAACAAAATAATTTTCTACTGTCGCAAATTTTAATTACGCCAGGGATTGCCTTTTCTATAGTAAATTATTCAAAAAATAATTTTCTACTGTCGCAAATTTTAATTACGCCAGGGATTGCCTTTTCTACAGTAAATTATTCAAAAAATAATTTCTTACTATCGCAAGTTTTAATTGCGCCAGGGATTGCCCTTTTCTACAGTAAATTTTGCAAAAAATAATTTTCTACTGTCGCAAATTTTAAATACGCCAAGGATTGCCTTTTCTATAGTAAATTATTCAAAAAATAATTTTATACTGTCGCAAATTTTAAGTGCGCCAGGGATTGCCTTTTCTATAGTAAATTATTCAAAAAATAATTTTCAACTGTTGCAAATTTTAATTGCGCCAGGGATTGCCTTTTTTATAGTAAATTATTCAAAAAATAATTTTTTACTCTCGCAAATTTCAATTTCGCCAGGTAAATTTTTCACAAATTAATTTTTTACTGTCGCAAATTTTAAGTGCGCCAGGGATTGCCTTTTCTATAGTAAATTATTCAAAAAATAATTTTTTACTGTCGCAAATTTTAAGTGCGCCAGGGATTGCCTTTTCTATAGTAAATTATTCAAAAAATAATTTTCAACTGTCGCAAATTTTAAATAAGCCAGGGATTGCCTTTTCTATAGTAAATTATTCAAAAAATAATTTTTTACTGTCGCAAATTTTAATTACGCCAGGGATTGCCTTTTCTATAGTAAATTATTCAAAAAATAATTTTATACTGTCGCAAATTTTAAGTGCGCCAGGGATTGCCTTTTCTATAGTAAATTATTCAAAAAATAATTTTATACTGTCGCAAATTTTAATTACGCCAGGGATTGCCTTTTCTATAGTAAATTATTCAAAAAATAATTTTTTACTGTCGCAAATTTTAATTACGCCAGGGATTGCCTTTTCTATAGAAAATTTCTCACAAATTAATTTTCTACTGTCGCAAATTTTAATTGCGCCAGGGATTGCCTTTTCTATAGTAAATTTTGCAAAAAATAATTTTCTACTGTCGCAAATTTTAATTGCGCCAGGGATTGCCTTTTCTATAGTAAATTATTCAAAAAATAATTTTTTACTGTCGCAAATTTTAAATACGCAAGGGATTGCCTTTTCTATAGTAAATTTTGCAAAAAAATTATTTTTTACTGTCGCAAATTTCAAATCCGCCAGGGATTGCCTTTTCTACAGTAAATTTTGCAAAAAATAATTTTTTACTATCGCAAGTTTTAATTGCGCCAGGGATTGCCTTTTATACAGTAAATTTTGCAAAAAATAATTTTTTACTGTCGCAAATTTTAATTGCGTCAGGGATTGCCTTTTCTATAGTAAACTTTTCAAAAAATAATTTTCTACTGTCGCAAATTTTAATTACGCCAGGGATTGCCTTTTATATAGTAAATTTCTCACAAAATAATTTTCAACTGTCGCAAATTTTAATTACGCCAGGGATTGCCTTTTCTATAGTAAATTATTCAAAAAATAATTTTATACTGTCGCAAATTTTAATTACGCCAGGAATTGCCTTTTCTATAGTAAATTATTCAAAAAATAATTTTCAACTGTCGCAAATTTTAATTACGCCAGGGATTTACTTTTCTATAGTAAATTTCTCACAAATTAATTTCTTACTGTCGCAAATTTTAAATACGCCAGGGATTGCCTTTTCTATAGTAAATTATTCAAAAAATAATTTTTTACTGTCGCAAATTTTAATTGCGCCAGGGATTGCCTTTTCTATAGTAAATTATTCAAAAAAAATTTTCTACTGTCACAAATTTTAAATACGCCAGGGATTGCCTTTTCTATAGTAAATTATTCAAAAAATAATTTTTTACTGTCGCAAATTTTAATTGCGCCAGGGATTGCATTTTCTATAGTAAATTATTCAAAAAATAATTTTCAACTGTCGCAAATTTTAATTACGCCAGGGATTGCCTTTTCTATAGTAAATTATTCAAAAAATAATTTTTTACTGTCGCAAATTTTAAGTGCGCCAAGGATTGCCTTTTCTATAGTAAATTATTCAAAAAATAATATTATACTGTCGCAAATTTTAATTACGCCAGGGATTGCCTTTTCTATAGTAAATTATTCAAAAAATAATTTTCTACTGTCGCAAATTTTAATTGCGCCAGGGATTGCCTTTTCTACAGTAAATTTTTCAAAAAATAATTTTTTACTGTCGCAAATTGTAATTGCGCCAGGGATTGCCTTTTCTATAGTAAATTATTCAAAAAATAATTTTCTAATGTCGCAAATTTTAAATATCCCAGGGATTGCTTTTCTATAGTAAATTTCTCACAAAATAATTTTTTACTGTCGCAAATTTTAAGTGCGCCAGGGATTGCCTTTTCTATAGTAAATTTTGCAAAAAATAATTTTTTACTGTCGCAATTTTAATTGCGCCAGGGATTGCCTTTCTATAGTAAATTATTCAAAAAATAATTTTCTACCGTCGCAAATTTTAATTACGCCAGGGATTGCCTTTTCTATAGTAAATTATTCAAAAAATAATTTTTTACTGTCGCAAATTTTAAATACGCCAGGGATTGCCTTTTCTATAGTAAATTATTCAAAAAATAATTTTTTACTGTCGCAAATTTTAAGTGCGCCAGGGATTGCCTTTTCTATAGTAAATTATTCAAAAAATAATTTTTTACTGTCGCAAATTTTAAATACGCCAGGGATTGCCTTTTCTATAGTAAATTATTCAAAAAATAATTTTTTACTGTCTCAAATTTTAAGTGCGCCAGGGATTGCCTTTTCTATAGTAAATTATTCAAAAAATAATTTTTTACTGTCGCAAATTTTAATTACGCCAAGGATTGCCTTTTCTATAGTAAATTATTCAAAAAATAATTTTTTACTCTCGCAAATTTCAATTTGGCCAGGTAAATTTTTCACAAATTAATTTTTTACTGTCGCAAATTTTAAATACGCCAGGGATTGCCTTTTCTATAGTAAATTATTCAAAAAATTATTTTCTACTGTCGCAAATTTTAATTACGCCAGGGATTGTCTTTTTTATAGTAAATTATTCAAAAAATACTTTTATACTGTCGCAAATTTTAATTACGCCAGGGATTGCCTTTTCTATAGTAAATTATTCAAAAAATAATTTTATACTGTCGCAGATTTTAAGTGCGCCAGGGATTGCCTTTTCTATAGTAAATTATTCAAAAAATAATTTTCTACTGTCGCAAATTTTAAATATCCCAGGGATTGCCTTTTCTATAGTAAATTATTCAAAAAATAATTTTTTACTGTCGCAAATTTTAAGTGCGCCAGGGATTGCCTTTTCTATAGTAAATTATTCAAAAAATAATTTTCTACTGTCGCAAATTTTAAATACGCCAGGGATTACCTTTTCTATAGTAAATTATTCAAAACATAATTTTTTACTCCCGCAAATTTCAATTTCGCCAGGTAAATTTTTCACAAATTAATTTTTTACTGTCGCAAATTTTAAATACGCCAGGGATTGCCTTTTCTATAGTAAATTATTCAAAAAATAATTTTCTACTGTCGCAAATTTTAATTACGCCAGGGATTGCCTTTTCTATAGTAAATTATTCAAAAAATAATTTTATACTGTCGCAAATTTTAATTACGCCAGGGATTGCCTTTTCTATAGTAAATTATTCAAAAAATAATTTTCAACTGTCGCAAATTTTAATTACGCCAGGGATTGCCTTTTCTATAGTAAATTATTCAAAAAATAATTTTTTACTCTCGCAAATTTCAATTTCGCCAGGTAAATTTTTCACAAATTAATTTTTTACTGTCGCAAATTTTAAATACGCCAGGGATTGCCTTTTCTATAGTAAATTATTCAAAAAATAATTTTCTACTGTCGCAAATTTTAAATATCCCAGGGGTTGCCTTTTCTATAGTAAATTATTCAAAAAATAATTTTATACTGTCGCAAATTTTAATTACGACAGGGATTGCCTTTTCTATAGTAAATTATTCAAAAAATAATTTTTTACTGTCGCAAATTTTAATTGCGCCAGGGATTGCCTTTTCTATAGTAAATTATTCAAAAAATAGTTTTCTACTGTCGCAAATTTTAATTGCGCCAGGGATTGCCTTTTCTACAGTAAATTTTTCAAAAAATACTTTTCTACTGTCGCAAATTTTAATTGCGCCAGGGATTGCCTTTTCTACAGTAAATTTTTCAAAAATTAATTTTATACTGTCGCAAATTTTAAATACGCCAGGATTGCCTTTTCTATAGTAAATTATTCATAAAATAATTTTTTACTGTCGCAAATTTTAATTGCGCCAGGGTTTGCCTTTTCTATAGTAAATTATTCAAAAAATAATTTTTTACTGTCGCAAATTTTAAGTGCGCCAGGGATTGCCTTTTCTATAGTAAATTATTCAAAAAATAATTTTTTACTGTCGCAAATTTTAAATACGCCAGGGATTGCCTTTTCTATAGTAAACTTTTCAAAAAATAATTTTCTACTGTCGCAAATTTTAATTACGCCAGGGATTGCCTTTTCTATAGTAAATTTCTCACAAAATAATTTTCAACTGTCGCAAATTTTAATTACGCCAAGGATTGCCTTTTCTATAGTAAATTATTCAAAAAATAATTTTATACTGTCGCAAATTTTAATTACGCCAGGGATTGCCTTTTCTATAGTAAATTATTCAAAAAACAATTTTCAACTGTCGCAAATTTTAATTACGCCAGGGATTGCCTTTTCTATAGTAAATTTCTCACAAATTAATTTCTTACTGTCGCAAATTTTAAATACGCCAGGGATTGCCTTTTCTATAGTAAATTATTCAAAAAATAATTTTTTACTGTCGCAAATTTTAATTGCGCCAGGGATTGCCTTTTCTATAGTAAATTATTCAAAAAACAATTTTCTACTGTCACAAATTTTAAATACGCCAGGGATTGCCTTTTCTATAGTAAATTATTCAAAAAATAATTTTTTACTGTCGCAAATTTTAATTGCGCCAGGGATTGCATTTTCTATAGTAAATTATTCAAAAAATAATTTTCAACTGTCGCAAATTTTAATTACGCCAGGGATTGCCTTTTCTATAGTAAATTTTTCAAAAAATAATTTTCAACTGTTGCAAATTTTAATTACGCCAGGGATTGCCTTTTCTATAGTAAATTTTTCAAAAAATAATTTTTTACTGTCGCACATTTTAAATATCCCAGGGATTGCCTTTTCTATAGTAAATTTCTCACAAATTAATTTCTTACTGTCGCAAATTTTAAATACGCCAGGGATTGCCTTTTCTATAGTAAATTATTCAAAAAATAATTTTTTACTGTCGCAAATTTTAATTACGCCAGGGATTGCCTTTTCTATAGTAAATTATTCAAAAAATAATTTTCTACTGTCGCAAATTTTAATTGCGCCAGGGATTGCCTTTTCTACAGTAAATTTTTCAAAAAATAATTTTTTACTGTCGCAAATTGTAATTGCGCCAGGGATTGCCTTTTCTATAGTAAATTATTCAAAAAATAATTTTCTAATGTCGAAAATTTTAAATATCCCAGGGATTGCCTTTTCTATAGTAAATTTCTCACAAAATAATTTTTTACTGTCGCAAATTTTAAGTGCGCCAGGGATTGCCTTTTCTATAGTAAATTTTGCAAAAAATAATTTTTTACTGTCGCAAATTTTAATTGCGCCAGGGATTGCCTTTTCTATAGTAAATTATTCAAAAAATAATTTTCTACCGTCGCAAATTTTAATTACGCCAGGGATTGCCTTTTCTATAGTAAATTATTCAAAAATTAAGTTTTTACTGTCGCAAATTTTAAATACGCCAGGGATTGCCTTTTCTATAGTAAATTATTCAAAAAATAATTTTTTACTGTCGCAAATTTTAAGTGCGCCAGGGATTGCCTTTTCTATAGTAAATTATTCAAAAAATAATTTTTTACTGTCGCAAATTTTAAATACGCCAGGGATTGCCTTTTGTATAGTAAATCATTCAAAAAATAATTTTTTACTGTCGCAAATTTTAAGTGCGCCAGGGATTGCCTTTTCTATAGTAAATTATTCAAAAAATAATTTTTTACTGTCGCAAATTTTAATTGCGCCAGGGATAGCCTTTTCTATAGTAAATTATTCAAAAAATAATTTGTTACTCTCGCAAATTTAAATTTGGCCAGGTAAATTTTTCACAAATTAATTTTTTACTGTCGCAAATTTTAAATACGCCAGGGATTGCCTTTTCTATAGTAAATTATTCAAAAAATAATTTTCTACTGTCGCAAATTTTAATTACGCCAGGGATTGTCTTTTCTATAGTAAATTATTCAAAAAATAATTTTATACTGTCGCAAATTTTAATTACGCCAGGGATTGCCTTTTCTATAGTAAATTATTCAAAAAATAATTTTATACTGTCGCAAATTTTAAGTGCGCCAGGGATTGCCTTTTCTATAGTAAATTATTCAAAAAATAATTTTCTACTGTCGCAAATTTTAAATATCCCAGGGATTGCCTTTTCTATAGTAAATTATTCAAAAAATAATTTTTTACTGTCGCAAATTTTAAGTGCGCCAGGGATTGCCTTTTCTATAGTAAATTATTCAAAAAATAATTTTCTACTGTCGCAAATTTTAAATACGCCAGGGATTGCCTTTTCTATAGTAAATTATTCAAAAAATAATTTTTTACTCTCGCAAATTTCAATTTCGCCAGGTAAATTTTTCACAAATTAATTTTTTACTGTCGCAAATTTTAAATACGCCAGGGATTGCCTTTTCTATAGTAAATTATTCAAAAAATAATTTTCTACTGTCGCAAATTTTAATTACGCCAGGGATTGCCTTTTCTATAGTAAATTATTCAAAAAATAATTTTATACTGTCGCAAATTTTAATTACGCCAGGGATTGCCTTTTCTATAGTAAATTATTCAAAAAATAATTTTCAACTGTCGCAAATTTTAATTACGCCAGGGATTGCCTTTTCTATAGTAAATTATTCAAAAAATAATTTTTTACTCTCGCAAATTTCAATTTCGCCAGGTAAATTTTTCACAAATTAATTTTTTACTGTCGCAAATTTTAAATACGCCAGGGATTGCCTTTTCTATAGTAAATTATTCAAAAAATAATTTTTTACTGTCGCAAATTTTAAATATCCCAGGGATTGCCTTTTCTATAGTAAATTATTCAAAAAATAATTTTATACTGTCGCAAATTTTAATTACGCCAGGGATTGCCTTTTCTATAGTAAATTATCCAAAAAATAATTTTTTACTGTCGCAAATTTTAATTGCGCCAGGGATTGCCTTTTCTATAGTAAATTATTCAAAAAATAGTTTTCTACTGTCGCAAATTTTAATTGCGCCAGGGATTGCCTTTTCTACAGTAAATTTTTCAAAAATTATTTTTATACTGTCGCAAATTTTAAATACGCCAGGCATTGCCCTTTCTATAGTTAATTATTCAAAAAATAATTTTATACTGTCGCAAATTTTAATTACGCCAGGGATTGCCTTTTCTATAGTAAATTATTCAAAAAATAATTTTCAACTGTCGCAAATTTTAATTGCGCCAGGGATTGCCTTTTCTATAGTAAATTATTCAAAAAATAATTTTTTACTGTCGCAAATTTTAAGTGCGCCAGGGATTGCCTTTTCTATAGTAAATTATTCAAAAAATTATTTTTTACTGTCGCAAATTTTAAATACGCCAGGGATTGCCTTTTCTATAGTAAATTATTCAAAAAATAATTTTTTACTGTCGGAAATTTTAAGTGCGCCAGGTATTGCCTTTTCTATAGTAAATTATTCAAAAAATAATTTTCAACTGTCGCAAATTTTAATTACGCCAGGGATTGCCTTTTCTATAGTAAATTATTCAAAAAATAATTTTCTACTGTCGCAAATTTTAAATATCCCAGGGATTGCCTTTTCTATAGTAAATTATTCAAAAAATAATTTTTTACTGTCGCAAATTTTAAATACGCCAGGGATTGCCTTTTCTATTGTAAATTTTTCAAAAAATAATTTTTTACTGTCGCAAATTTTAAATACGCCAGGGATTGCCTTTTCTATAGTAAATTTTCCAAAAAATAATTTTTTACTGTCGCAAATTTTAATTGCGCCAGGGATAGCCTTTTCTACAGTAAATTTTTCAAAAACTAATTTTTTACTGTCGCAAATTTTAATTACGCCAGGGATTGCCTTTTCTATAGTAAATTTTTCAAAAAATAATTTTTTACTGTCGCAAATTTTAAATATCCCAGGGATTGCCTTTTCTATAGTAAATTATTCAAAAAATAATTTTTTACTGTCGCAAATTTTAATTGCGCCAGGGACTGCCTTTTCTATAGTAAATTTTTCAAAAAATAATTTTTTACTGTCGCAAATTTAAAATATCCCAGGGATTGCCTTTTCTATAGTAAATTTCTCACAAATTAATTTCTTACTCTCGCAAATTTTAAATACTCCAGGGATTGCCTTTTCTATAGTAAATTATTCAAAAAATAATTTTTTACTGTCGCAAATTTTAAATACGCCAGGGATTGCCTTTTCTATAGTAAATTTTGCAAAAAATAATTTTATACTGTCGCAAATTTTAAGTGCGCCAGGGATTGCCTTTTCTATAGTAAATTATTCAAAAAATAATTTTCTACTGTCGCAAATTTTAATTACGCCAGGGATTGCCTTTTCTATAGTAAATTTTTCAAAAACTAATTTTTTACTGTCGCAAATTTTAATTGCGCCAGGGATTGCCTTTTCTACAGTAAATTTTCAAAATATTAATTTTTTACTGTCGCAAATTTTAAATACGCCAGGGGATTGCCTTTTCTATAGTAAATTATTCAAAAAATATTTTTTTACTATCGCAAGTTTTAATTGCGCCAGGGATTGCCTTTTTCTACAGTAAATTTTGCAAAAAATAATTTTTTACTGTCGCAAATTTTAATTGCGCAGGGATTGCTTTTTCTATAGTAAATTATTCAAAAAATAATTTTCTACTGTCGCAAATTTTAATTACGCCAGGGATTGCCTTTTCTATAGTAAATTTTTCCAAAATTAATTTTATATTGCGCAAATTTTAAATACGCCAGGGATTACCTTTTCTATAGTAAATAATTCAAAAATTAATTTTATACTGTCGCAAATTTTAAATACGCCAGCGATTGCCTTTTCTATAGTAAATTTTGCAAAAAAATAATTTTTTACTGTCGCAAATTGTAATTGCGCCAGCTATAGTAAATTATTCAAAAAATAATTTTCTACTGTCGCAAATTTTAAGTGCGCCAGGGATTGCCTTTTCTATAGTAAATTATTCAAAAAATAATTTTATATTGTCGCAAATTTTAATTACGCCAAGGATTGCCTTTTATATAGTAAATTATTCAAAAAATAATTTTATACTGTCACAAATTTTAAGTGCGCCAGGGATTGCCTTTTCTATAGTAAATTATTAAAAAAATAATTTTTTATTGTCGCAAATTTTAATTGCGCCAGGGATTGCCTTTTCTACAGTAAATTTTTCAAAATATTAATTTTTTACTGTCGAAAATTTTAATTACGCCAGGGACTGCCTTTTCTATAGTAAATTATTCAAAAAATAATTTTCTACTGTCGCAAATTTTAATTGCACCAGGGATTGCCTTTTCTATAGTAAATTATTCAAAAAATAATTTTCTACTGTCGCAAATTTTAATTGCGCCAGGGATTGCCTTTTCTACAGTAAATTTTTCAAAATATTAATTTTTTACTATCGAAAATTTTAATTACGCCAGGGGTTGCCATTTCTATAGTAAATTTTGCAAAAAATAATTTTATACTGTCGCAAATTTTAAGTGCGCCAGGGATTGCCTTTTCTATAGTAAATTATTCAAAAAATAATTTTTTACTGTCGCAAATTTTATTTGCGCCAGGGATTGCTTTTCTACAGTAAATTTTTCAAAATATTAATTTTTTACTGTCGCAAATTTTAAATACGCCAGGGATTGCCTTTTCTATAGTAAATTATTCAAAAAATAATTTTCTTCTGTCGCAAATTTTAAATATCCCAGGGATTGCCTTTTCTATAGTAAATTATTCAAAAAATAATTTTTTACTGTCGCAAATTTTAAGTGCGCCATGGATTGCCTTTTCTATAGTAAATTATTCAAAAAATAATTTTCTACTGTCGCAAATTTTAATTACCCCAGGGATTGCCTTTTCTATAGTAAATTATTCAAAAAATAATTTTATACTGTCGCAAATTTTAAGTGCGCCAGGGATTGCCTTTTCTATAGTAAACTTTTCAAAAAATAATTTTCTACTGTCGCAAATTTTAATTGCGCCAGGGATTGCCTTTTCTACAGTAAATTTTTCAAAAATTAATTTTATACTGTCGCAAATTTTAATTACGCCAGAGATTGCCTTTTCTATAGTAAATTATTCAAAAAATAATTTTTTACTGTCGCAAATTTTAAATACGCCAGGGATTGCCTCTTCTATAGTAAATTATTCAAAAAATAATTTTCTACTGTCGCAAATTTTAAATACGCCAGGGATTGCCTTTTCTATAGTAAATTATTCAAAAAATAATTTTCTACTGTCGCAAAATTTTAATTACGCCAGGGATTGCCTTTTCTATAGTAAATTATTCAAAAAATAATTTTATACTGTCGCAAATTTTAATTACGCCAAGGATTGCCTTTTCTATAGTAAATTATTCAAAAAATAATTTTTTACTGTCGCAAATTTTAAGTGCGCCAGGGATTGCCTTTTCTATAGTAAATTATTCAAAAAATAATTTTATACTGTCTCAAATTTTAATTACCCCAGGGATTGCCTTTTCTATAGTAAATTATTCAAAAAATAATTTTTAACTGTCGCAAATTTTAAGTGCGCCAGGGATTGCCTTTTCTATAGTAAATTATACAAAAAATAATTTTATACTGTCGCAAATTTTAATTACCCCAGGGATTGCCTTTTCTATAGTAAATTATTCAAAAAATAATTTTATACTGTCGCAAATTTTAAGTGCGCCAGGGATTGCCTTTTCTATAGTAAACTTTTCAAAAAATAATTTTCTACTGTCGCAAATTTTAATTGCGCCAGGGATTGCCTTTTCTACAGTAAATTTTTCAAAAATTAATTTTATACTGTCGCAAATTTTAATTACGCCAGGGATTGCCTTTTCTATAGTAAATTATTCAAAAAATAATTTTTTACTGTCGCAAATTTTAAATACGCCAGGGATTGCCTCTTCTATAGTAAATTATTCAAAAAATAATTTTCTACTGTCGCAAATTTTAAATACGCAAGGGATTGCCTTTTCTATAGTAAATTATTCAAAAAATTATTTTCTACTGTCGCAAAATTTTAATTACGCCAGGGATTGCCTTTTCTATAGTAAATTATTCAAAAAATAATTTTATACTGTCGCAAATCTTAATTACGCCAAGGATTGCCTTTTCTATAGTAAATTATTCAAAAAATAATTTTTTACTGTCGCAAATTTTAAGTGCGCCAGGGATTGCCTTTTCTATAGTAAATTATTCAAAAAATAATTTTATACTGTCGCAAATTTTAATTACCCCAGGGATTGCCTTTTCTATAGTAAATTATTCAAAAAATAATTTTTTACTGTCGCAAATTTTAAGTGCGCCAGGGATTGCCTTTTCTATAGTAAATTATTCAAAAAATAATTTTATACTGTCGCAAATTTTAATTACCCCAGGGATTGCCTTTTCTATAGTAAATTATTCAAAAAATAATTTTATACTGTCGCAAATTTTAAGTGCGCCAGGGATTGCCTTTTCTATAGTAAACTTTTCAAAAAATAATTTTCTACTGTCGCAAATTTTAATTGCGCCAGGGATTGCCTTTTCTACAGTAAATTTTTCAAAAATTAATTTTATACTGTCGCAAATTTTAATTACAACAGGGATTGCCTTTTCTATAGTAAATTATTCAAAAAATAATTTTTTACTGTCGCAAATTTTAAATACGCCAGGGATTGCCTCTTCTATAGTAAATTATTCAAAAATAATTTTCTACTGTCGCAAATTTTAAATACGCCAGGGATTGCCTTTTCTATAGTAAATTATTCAAAAAATAATTTTCTACTGTCGCAAAATTTTAATTACGGCAGGGATTGCCTTTTCTATAGTAAATTATTCAAAAAATAATTTTCTACTGTCGCAAATTTTAAGTGCGCCAGGGATTGCCTTTTATATAGTAAATTATTCAAAAAATAATTTTTTACTGTCGCAAATTTTAATTACGCCAGGGATTGCCTTTTCTATAGTAAATTATTCAAAAAATAATTTTTTACTGTCGCAAATTTTAAGTGCGCCAGGGATTGCCTTTTCTACAGTAAATTTTTCAAAATATTAATTTTTTACTTTCGAAAATTTTAATTACGCCAGGGATTGCCTTTTCTATAGTAAATTTTGCAAAAAATAATTTTATACTGTCGCAAATTTTAAGTGCGCCAGGGATTGCCTTTTCTATAGTAAATTATTCAAAAAATAATTTTTTACTGTCGCAAATTTTAATTGCGCCAGGGATTGCCTTTTCTATAGTAAACTTTTCAAAATATAATTTTCTACTGTCGCAAATTTTAATTGCGCCGGGGATTGCCTTTTCTACAGTAAATTTTTCAAAAATTAATTTTATACTGTCGCAAATTTTAATTACGCCAGGGATTGCCTTTTTTATAGTAAATTATTCAAAAAATAATTTTTTACTGTCGCAAATTTTAAATACGCCAGGGATTGCCTCTTCTATAGTAAATTATTCAAAAAATAATTTTCTACTGTCGCAAATTTTAAATACGCCAGGGATTGCCTTTTCTATAGTAAATTATTGAAAAAATAATTTTCTACTGTCGCAAATTTTAATTACGCCAGGGATTGCCTTTTCTATAGTAAATTATTCAAAAAATAATTTTATATTGTCGCAAATTTTAATTACGCCAAGGATTGCCTTTTCTATAGTAAATTATTCAAAAAATAATTTTATACTGTCGCAAATTTTAAGTGCGCCAGGGATTGCCTTTTCTACAGTAAATTTTTCAAAATATTAATTTTTTACTGTCGAAAATTTTAATTACGCCAGGGATTGCCTTTTCTATAGTAAATTATTCAAAAAATAATTTTCTACTGTCGCAAATTTTAATTGCACCAGGGATTGCCTTTTCTATAGTAAATTATTCAAAAAATAATTTTCTACTGTCGCAAATTTTAATTGCGCCAGGGATTGCCTTTTCTACAGTAAATTTTTCAAAATATTAATTTTTTACTATCGAAAATTTTAATTACGCCAGGGGTTGCCATTTCTATAGTAAATTTTGCAAAAAATAATTTTATACTGTCGCAAATTTTAAGTGCGCCAGGGATTGCCTTTTCTATAGTAAATTATTCAAAAAATAATTTTTTACTGTCGCAAATTTTAATTGCGCCAGGGATTGCCTTTTCTACAGTAAATTTTTCAAAATATTAATTTTTTACTGTTGCAAATTTTAAATACGCCAGGGATTGCCTTTTCTATAGTAAATTATTCAAAAAATAATTTTCTTCTGTCGCAAATTTTAAATATCCCAGGGATTGCCTTTCTATAGTAAATTATTCAAAAAATAATTTTTTACTGTCGCAAATTTTAAGTGCGCCAGGGATTGCCTTTTCTATAGTAAATTATTCAAAAAATAATTTTCTACTGTCGCAAATTTTAATTACCCCAGGGATTGCCTTTTCTATAGTAAATTATTCAAAAAATAATTTTTTACTGTCGCAAATTTTAAATACGCCAGGGATTGCCTCTTCTATAGTAAATTATTCAAAAAATAATTTTCTACTGTCGCAAATTTTAAATACGCCAGGGATTGCCTTTTCTATAGTAAATTATTCAAAAAATAATTTTCTACTGTCGCAAAATTTTAATTACGCCAGGGATTGCCTTTTCTATAGTAAATTATTCAAAAAATAATTTTATACTGTCGCAAATTTTAATTACGCCAAGTATTGCCTTTTCTATAGTAAATTATTCAAAAAATAATTTTTTACTGTCGCAAATTTTAAGTGCGCCAGGGATTGCCTTTTCTATAGTAAATTATTCAAAAAATAATTTTATACTGTCGCAAATTTTAATTACCCCAGGGATTGCCTTTTCTATAGTAAATTATTCAAAAAATAATTTTTTACTGTCGCAAATTTTAAGTGTGCCAGGGATTGCCTTTTCTATAGTAAATTATTCAAAAAATAATTTTATACTGTCGCAAATTTTAATTACCCCAGGGATTGCCTTTTCTATAGTAAATTATTCAAAAAATAATTTTATACTTTCGCAAATTTTAAGTGCGCCAGGGATTGCCTTTTCTATAGTAAACTTTTCAAAAAATAATTTTCTACTGTCGCAAATTTTAATTACCCCAGGGATTGCCTTTTCTATAGTAAATTATTCAAAAAATAATTTTTTACTGTCGCAAATTTTAAGTGCGCCAGGAATTGCCTTTTCTATAGTAAATTATTCAAAAAATTATTTTATACTGTCGCAAATTTTAATTAAACCAGGGATTGCCTTTTCTATAGTAAATTATTCAAAAAATAATTTTATACTGTCGCAAATTTTAAGTGCGCCAGGGATTGCCTTTTCTATAGTAAACTTTTCAAAAAATAATTTTCTACTGTCGCAAATTTTAATTGCGCCAGGGATTGCCTTTTCTACAGTAAATTTTTCAAAAATTAATTTTATACTGTCGCAAATTTTAATTACGCCAGGGATTGCCTTTTCTATAGTAAATTATTCAAAAAATAATTTTTTACTGTCGCAAATTTTAAATACGCCAGGAATTGCCTCTTCTATAGTAAATTATTCAAAAAATAATTTTCTACTGTCGCAAATTTTAAATACGCCAGGGATTGCCTTTTCTATAGTAAATTATTCAAAAAATTATTTTCTACTGTCGCAAAATTTTAATTACGCCAGGGATTGCCTTTTCTATAGTAAATTATTCAAAAAATAATTTTATACTGTCGCAAATTTTAATTACGCCAAGGATTGCCTTTTCTATAGTAAATTATTCAAAAAATAATTTTTTACTGTCGCAAATTTTAAGTGCGCCAGGGATTGCCTTTTCTATAGTAAATTATTCAAAAAATAATTTTATACTGTCGCAAATTTTAATTACCCCAGGGATTGCCTTTTCTATAGTAAATTATTCAAAAAATAATTTTTTACTGTCGCAAATTTTAAGTGCGCCAGGGATTGCCTTTTCTATAGTAAATTATTCAAAAAATAATTTTATACTGTCGCAAATTTTAATTACCCCAGGGATTGCCTTTTCTATAGTAAATTATTCAAAAAATAATTTTATACTGTCGGAAATTTTAAGTGCGCCAGGGATTGCCTTTTCTATAGTAAACTTTTCAAAAAATAATTTTCTACTGTCGCAAATTTTAATTGCGCCAGGGATTGCCTTTTCTACAGTAAATTTTTCAAAAATTAATTTTATACTGTCGCAAATTTTAATTACAACAGGGATTGTCTTATCTATAGTAAATTATTCAAAAAATAATTTTTTACTGTCGCAAATTTTAAATACGCCAGGGATTGCCTCTTCTATAGTAAATTATTCAAAAATAATTTTCTACTGTCGCAAATTTTAAATACGCCAGGGATTGCCTTTTCTATAGTAAATTATTCAAAAAATAATTTTCTACTGTCGCAAAATTTTAATTACGCCAGGGATTGCCTTTTCTATTGTAAATTATTCAAAAAATAATTTTATACTGTTGCAAATTTTAATTACGCCAAGGATTGCCTTTTCTATAGTAAATTATTCAAAAAATAATTTTTTACTGTCGCAAATTTTAAGTGCGCCAGGGATTGCCTTTTCTATAGTAAATTATTCAAAAAATAATTTTATACTGTCGCAAATTTTAATTACCCCAGGGATTGCCTTTTCTATAGTAAATTATTCAAAAAATAATTTTTTACTGTCGCAAATTTTAAGTGCGCCAGGGATTGCCTTTTCTATAGTAAATTATTCAAAAAATAATTTTATACTGTCGCAAATTTTAATTACCCAAGGGATTGCCTTTTCTATAGTAAATTATTCAAAAAATAATTTTATACTGTCGCAAATTTTAAGTGCGCCAAGGATTGCCTTTTCTATAGTAAATTATTCAAAAAATAATTTTCTTCTGTCGCAAATTTTAAATATCCCAGGGATTGCCTTTTCTATAGTAAATTATTCAAAAAATAATTTTTTACTGTCGCAAATTTTAAGTGCGCCAGGGATTGCCTTTTCTTTAGTAAATTATTCAAAAAATAATTTTAAAATATCGCAAATTTTAATTACCCCAGGGATTGCCTTTTCTATAGTAAATTATTCAAAAAATAATTTTATACTGTCGCAAATTTTAAGTGCGCCAGGGATTGCCTTTTCTATAGTAAATTATTCAAAAAATAATTTTCTTCTGTCGCAAATTTTAAATATCCCAGGGATTGCCTTTTCTATAGTAAATTATTCAAAAAATAAATTTTTACTGTCGCAAATTTTAAGTGCGCCAGGGATTGCCTTTTCTATAGTAAACTTTTCAAAAAATAATTTTCTACTGTCGCAAATTTTAATTGCGCCAGGGATTGCCTTTTCTACAGTAAATTTTTCAAAAATTAATTTTATACTGTCGCAAATTTTAATTACAACAGGGATTGTCTTTTCTATAGTAAATTATTCAAAAAATAATTTTTTACTGTCGCAAATTTTAAATACGCCAGGGATTGCCTCTTCTATAGTAAATTATTCAAAAATAATTTTCTACTGTCGCAAATTTTAAATACGCCAGGGATTGCCTTTTCTATAGTAAATTATTCAAAAATAATTTTCTACTGTCGCAAAATTTTAATTACGCCAGGGATTGCCTTTTCTATAGTAAATTATTCAAAAAATAATTTTATACTGTTGCAAATTTTAATTACGCCAAGGATTGCCTTTTCTATAGTAAATTATTCAAAAAATAATTTTTAACTGTCGCAAATTTTAAGTGCGCCAGGGATTGCCTTTTCTATAGTAAATTATTCAAAAAATAATTTTATACTGTCGCAAATTTTAATTACCCAAGGGATTGCCTTTTCTATAGTAAATTATTCAAAAAATAATTTTATACTGTCGCAAATTTTAAGTGCGCCAAGGATTGCCTTTTCTATAGTAAATTATTCAAAAAATAATTTTCTTCTTTCGCAAATTTTAAATATCCCAGGGATTGCCTTTTCTATAGTAAATTATTCAAAAAATAATTTTTTACTGTCGCAAATTTTAAGTGCGCCAGGGATTGCCTTTTCTATAGTAAATTATTCAAAAAATAATTTTATAATGTCGCAAATTTTAATTACCCCAGGGATTGCCTTTTCTATAGTAAATTATTCAAAAAATAATTTTATACTGTCGCAAATTTTAAGTGCGCCAGGGATTGCCTTTTCTATAGTAAATTATTCAAAAAATAATTTTCTTCCGTCGCAAATTTTAAATATCCCAGGGATTGCCTTTTATATAGTAAATTATTCAAAAAATAATTTTTTACTGTCGCAAATTTTAAGTGCGCCAGGGATTGCCTTTTCTATAGTAAATTATTCAAAAAATAATTTTCTACTGTCGCAAATTTTAATTACCCCAGGGATTGCCTTTTCTATAGTAAATTATTCAAAAAATAATTTTATACTGTCGCAAATTTTAAGTGCGCCAGGGATTGCCTTTTCTATAGTAAACTTTTCAAAAAATAATTTTCTACTGTCGCAAATTTTAATTGCGCCAGGGATTGCCTTTTCTACAGTAAATTTTTCAAAAATTAATTTTATACTGTCGCAAATTTTAATTACGCCAGGGATTGCCTTTTCTATAGTAAATTATTCAAAAAATAATTTTTTACTGTCGCAAATTTTAAATACGCCAGGGATTGCCTCTTCTATAGTAAATTATTCAAAAAATAATTTTCTACTGTCGCAAATTTTAAATACGCCAGGGATTGCCTTTTCTATAGTAAATTATTCAAAAAATAATTTTCTACTGTCGCAAAATTTTAATTACGCCAGAGATTGCCTTTTCTATAGTAAATTATTCAAAAAATAATTTTATACTGTCGCAAATTTTAATTTCGCCAAGGATTGCCTTTTCTATAGTAAATTATTCAAAAAATAATTTTCTACTGTCGCAAAATTTTAATTACGCCAGGGATTGCCTTTTCTATAGTAAATTATTCAAAAAATAATTTTATACTGTCGCAAATTTTAATTACGCCAAGGATTGCCTTTTCTATAGTAAATTATTCAAAAAATAATTTTTTACTGTCGCAAATTTTAATTACCCCAGGGATTGCCTTTTCTATAGTAAATTATTCAAAAAATAATTTTTTACTGTCGCAAATTTTAAGTGCGCCAGAGATTGCCTTTTCTATAGTAAATTATTCAAAAAATAATTTTTTACTGTCGCAAATTTTAAATACGCCAGGGATTGCCTCTTCTATAGTAAATTATTCAAAAAATAATTTTCTACTGTCGCAAATTTTAAATACGCCAGGGATTGCCTTTTCTATAGTAAATTATTCAAAAAATAATTTTCTACTGTCGCAAAATTTTAATTACGCCAGGGATTGCCTTTTCTATAGTAAATTATTCAAAAAATAATTTTATACTGTCGCAAATTTTAATTACGCCAAGGATTGCCTTTTCTATAGTAAATTATTCAAAAAATAATTTTTTACTGTCGCAAATTTTAAGTGCGCCAGGGATTGCCTTTTCTATAGTAAATTATTCAAAAAATAATTTTATACTGTCGCAAATTTTAATTACCCCAGGGATTGCCTTTTCTATAGTAAATTATTCAAAAAATAATTTTTTACTGTCGCAAATTTTAAGTGCGCCAGGGATTGCCTTTTCTATAGTAAATTATTCAAAAAATAATTTTATACTGTCGCAAATTTTAATTACCCCAGGGATTGCCTTTTCTATAGTAAATTATTCAAAAAATAATTTTATACTGTCGCAAATTTTAAGTGCGCCAGGGATTGCCTTTTCTATAGTAAATTATTCAAAAAATAATTTTCTTCTGTCGCAAATTTTAAATATCCCAGGGATTGCCTTTTCTATAGTAAATTATTCAAAAAATAATTTTTTACTGTCGCAAATTTTAAGTGCGGCAGGGATTGCCTTTTCTATAGTAAATTATTCAAAAAATAATTTTATACTGTCGCAAATTTTAATTACCCCAGGGATTGCCTTTTCTGTAGTAAATTATTCAAAAAATAATTTTATACTGTCGCAAATTTTAAGTGCGCCAGGGATTGCCTTTTCTATAGTAAATTATTCAAAAAATAATTTTCTTCTGTCGCAAAATTTTAATTACGCCAGAGATTGCCTTTTCTATAGTAAATTATTCAAAAAATAATTTTATACTGTCGCAAATTTTAATTTCGCCAAGGATTGCCTTTTCTATAGTAAATTATTCAAAAAATAATTTTCTACTGTCGCAAAATTTTAATTACGCCAGGGATTGCCTTTTCTATAGTAAATTATTCAAAAAATAATTTTATACTGTCGCAAATTTTAATTACGCCAAGGATTGCCTTTTCTATAGTAAATTATTCAAAAAATAATTTTTTACTGTCGCAAATTTTAATTACGCCAGGGATTGCCTTTTCTATAGTAAATTATTCAAAAAATAATTTTATACTGTCGCAAATTTTAATTACGCCAAGGATTGCCTTTTCTATAGTAAATTATTCAAAAAATAATTTTTTACTGTCGCAAATTTTAATTACCCCAGGGATTGCCTTTTCTATAGTAAATTATTCAAAAAATAATTTTTTACTGTCGCAAATTTTAAGTGCGCCAGAGATTGCCTTTTCTATAGTAAATTATTCAAAAAATAATTTTTTACTGTCGCAAATTTTAAATACGCCAGGGATTGCCTCTTCTATAGTAAATTATTCAAAAAATAATTTTCTACTGTCGCAAATTTTAAATACGCCAGGGATTGCCTTTTCTATAGTAAATTATTCAAAAAATAATTTTCTACTGTCGCAAAATTTTAATTACGCCAGGGATTGCCTTTTCTATAGTAAATTATTCAAAAAATAATTTTATACTGTCGCAAATTTTAATTACGCCAAGGATTGCCTTTTCTATAGTAAATTATTCAAAAAATAATTTTTTACTGTCGCAAATTTTAAGTGCGCCAGGGATTGCCTTTTCTATAGTAAATTATTCAAAAAATAATTTTATACTGTCGCAAATTTTAATTACCCCAGGGATTGCCTTTTCTATAGTAAATTATTCAAAAAATAATTTTTTACTGTCGCAAATTTTAAGTGCGCCAGGGATTGCCTTTTCTATAGTAAATTATTCAAAAAATAATTTTATACTGTCGCAAATTTTAATTACCCCAGGGATTGCCTTTTCTATAGTAAATTATTCAAAAAATAATTTTATACTGTCGCAAATTTTAAGTGCGCCAGGGATTACCTTTTCTATAGTAAATTATTCAAAAAATAATTTTCTTCTGTCGCAAATTTTAAATATCCCAGGGATTGCCTTTTCTATAGTAAATTATTCAAAAAATAATTTTTTACTGTCGCAAATTTTAAGTGCGCCAGGGATTGCCTTTTCTATAGTAAATTATTCAAAAAATAATTTTATACTGTCGCAAATTTTAATTACCCCAGGGATTGCCTTTTCTGTAGTAAATTATTCAAAAAATAATTTTATACTGTCGCAAATTTTAAGTGCGCCAGGGATTGCCTTTTCTATAGTAAATTATTCAAAAAATAATTTTCTTCTGTCGCAAATTTTAAATATCCCAGGGATTGCCTTTTCTATAGTAAATTATTCAAAAAATAATTTTTTACTGTCGCAAATTTTAAGTGCGCCAGGGATTGCCTTTTCTATAGTAAATTATTCAAAAAATAATTTTCTACTGTCGCAAATTTTAATTACCCCAGGGATTGCCTTTTCTATAGTAAATTATTCAAAAAATAATTTTATACTGTCGCAAATTTTAAGTGCGCCAGGGATTGCCTTTTCTATAGTAAACTTTTCAAAAAATTATTTTCTACTGTCGCAAATTTTAATTGCGCCAGGGATTGCCTTTTCTACAGTAAATTTTTCAAAAATTAATTTTATACTGTCGCAAATTTTAATTACGCCAGGGATTGCCTTTTCTATAGTAAATTATTCAAAAAATAATTTTTTACTGTCGCAAATTTTAAATACGCCAGGGATTGCCTCTTCTATAGTAAATTATTCAAAAAATAATTTTCTACTGTCGCAAATTTTAAATACGCCAGGGATTGCCTTTTCTATAGTAAATTATTCAAAAAATAATTTTCTACTGTCGCAAAATTTTAATTACGCCAGGGATTGCCTTTTCTGTAGTAAATTATTCAAAAAATAATTTTATACTGTCGCAAATTTTAATTACGCCAAGGATTGCCTTTTCTATAGTAAATTATTCAAAAAATAATTTTTTACTGACGCAAATTTTAAGTGCGCCAGGGATTGCCTTTTCTATAGTAAATTATTCAAAAAATAATTTTATACTGTCGCAAATTTTAATTACCCCAGGGATTGCCTTTTCTATAGTAAATTATTCAAAAAATAATTTTTTACTGTCGCAAATTTTAAGTGCGCCAGGGATTGCCTTTTCTATAGTAAATTATTCAAAAAATAATTTTATACTGTCGCAAATTTTAATTACCCCAGGGATCGCCTTTTCTATAGTAAATTATTCAAAAAATAATTTTATACTGTCGCAAATTTTAAGTGCGCCAGGGATTGCCTTTTCTATAGTAAACTTTACAAAAAATAATTTTCTACTGTCGCAAATTTTAATTGCGCCAGGGATTGCCTTTTCTACAGTAAATTTTTCAAAAATTAATTTTATACTGTCGCAAATTTTAATTACGCCAGGGATTGCCTTTTCTATAGTAAATTATTCAAAAAATAATTTTTTACTGTCGCAAATTTTAAATACGCCAGGGATTGCCTCTTCTATAGTAAATTATTCAAAAAATAATTTTCTACTGTCGCAAATTTTAAATACGCCAGGGATTGCCTTTTCTATAGTAAATTATTCAAAAAATTATATTCTACTGTCGCAAATTTTAATTACGCCAGGGATTGCCTTTTCTATAGTAAATTATTCAAAAAATAATTTTATACTGTCGCAAATTTTAATTACGCCAAGGATTGCCTTTTCTATAGTAAATTATTCAAAAAATAATTTTCTACTGTCGCAAATTTTAATTGCGCCAGGGATTGCCTTTACTACAGTAAATTTTTCAAAAATTAATTTTATACTGTCGCAAATTTTAATTACGCCAGGGATTGCCTTTTTTATAGTAAATTATTCAAAAAATAATTTTTTACTGTCGCAAATTTTAAATACGCGAGGGATTGCCTCTTCTATAGTAAATTATTCAAAAAATAATCTTCTACTGTCGCAAATTTTAAATACGCCAGGGATTGCCTTTTCTATAGTAAATTATTCAAAAAATAATTTTCTACTGTCGCAAATTTTAATTACGCCAGGGATTGCCTTTTCTATAGTAAATTATTCAAAAAATAATTTTATACTGTCGCAAATTTTAGTTACGCCAAGGATTGCCTTTTCTATAGTAAATTATTCAAAAAATAATTTATACTGGCGCAAATTTTAAGTGCGCCAGGGATTGCCTTTTCTATAGTAACTTATTAAAAAAATAATTTTTTACTGTCGCAAATTTTAATTGCGCCAGGGATTGCCTTTTCTACAGTAAATTATTCAAAAAATAATTTTTTACTGTCGCAAATTTTAAATACGCGAGGGATTGCCTCTTCTATAGTAAATTATTCAAAAAATAATCTTCTACTGTCGCAAATTTTAAATACGCCAGGGATTGCCTTTTCTATAGTAAATTATTCAAAAAATAATTTTCTACTGTCGCAAATTTTAATTACGCCAGGGATTGCCTCTTCTATAGTAAATTATTCAAAAAATAATTTTATACTGTCGCAAATTTTAGTTACGCCAAGGATTGCCTTTTCTATAGTAAATTATTCAAAAAATAATTTATACTGTCGCAAATTTTAAGTGCGCCAGGGATTGCCTTTTCTATAGTAAATTATTAAAAAAATAATTTTTTACTGTCGCAAATTTTAATTGCGCCAGGGATTGCCTTTTCTACAGTAAATTTTTCAAAATATTAATTTTTTACTGTCGAAAATTTTAATTACGCCAGGGATTGCCTTTTCTATAGTAAATTATTCAAAAAATAATTTTCTACTGTCGCAAATTTTAACTGCACCAGGGATTGCCTTTTCTATAGTAAATTATTCAAAAAATAATTTTCTACTGTCGCAAATTTTAATTGCGCCAGGGATTGCCTTTTCTACAGTAAATTTTTCAAAATATTAATTTTTACTATCGAAAATTTTAATTACGCCAGGGGTTGCCATTTCTATAGTAAATTTTGCAAAAAATAATTTTATACTGTCGCAAATTTTAAGTGCGCTAGGGATTGCCTTTTCTATAGTAAATTATTCAAAAAATAATTTTTTACTGTCGCAAATTTTAATTGCGCCAGGGATTGCCTTTTCTACAGTAAATTTTTCAAAATATTAATTTTTTACTGTCGCAAATTTTAAATACGCCAGGGATTGCCTTTTCTATAGTAAATTATTCAAAAAATAATTTTCTTCTGTCGCAAATTTTAAATATCCCAGGGATTGCCTTTTCTATAGTAAATTATTCAAAAAATAATTTTTTACTGTCGCAAATTTTAAGTGCGCCAGGGATTGCCTTTTCTATAGTAAATTATTCAAAAAATAATTTTCTACTGTCGCAAATTTTAATTACCCCAGGGATTGCCGTTTCTATAGCAAATTATTCAAAAAATAATTTTATACTGTCGCAAATTTTAAGTGCGCCAGGGATTGCCTTTTCTATAGTAAACTTTTCAAAAAATAATTTTCTACTGTCGCAAATTTTAATTGCGCCAGGGATTGCCTTTTCTACAGTAAATTTTTCAAAAATTAATTTTATACTGTCGCAAATTTTAATTACGCCAGGGATTGCCTTTTCTATAGTAAATTATTCAAAAAATAATTTTTTACTGTCGCAAATTTTAAATACGCCAGGGATTGCCTCTTCTATAGTAAATTATTCAAAAAATAATTTTCTACTGTCTCAAATTTTAAATACGCCAGGGATTGCCTTTTCTATAGTAAATTATTCAAAAAATAATTTTCTACTGTCGCAAAATTTTAATTACGCCAGGGATTGCCTTTTCTATAGTAAATTATTCAAAAAATAATTTTATACTGTCGCAAATTTTAATTACGCCAAGGATTGCCTTTTCTATAGTAAATTATTCAAAAAATAATTTTTTACTGTCGCAAATTTTAAGTGCGCCAGGGATTGCCTTTTCTATAGTAAATTATTCAAAAAATAATTTTATACTGTCGCAAATTTTAATTACCCCAGGGATTGCCTTTTCTATAGTAAATTATTCAAAAAATAATTTTTTACTGTCGCAAATTTTAAGTGCGCCAGGGATTGCCTTTTCTATAGTAAATTATTCAAAAAATAATTTTATTCTGTCGCAAATTTTAATTGCGCCAGCGATTGCCTTTTCTATAGTAAACTTTTCAAAAAATAATTTTCTGCTGTCGCAAATTTTAATTGCGCCAGGGATTGCCTTTTCTATAGTAAACTTTTCAAAAAATAATTTTTTACTGTCGCAAATTTTAAGTGCGCCAGGGATTGCCTTTTCTATAGTAAATTATTCAAAAAATAATTTTATACTGTCGCAAATTTTAATTACCCCAGGGATTGCCTTTTCTATAGTAAATTATTCAAAAAATAATTTTTTACTGTCGCAAATTTTAAGTGCGCCAGGGATTGCCTTTTCTATAGTAAATTATTCAAAAAATAATTTTATTCTGTCGCAAATTTTAATTGCGCCAGCGATTGCCTTTTCTATAGTAAATTATTCAAAAAATAATTTTTTACTGTCGCAAATTTTAATTGCGCCAGGGATTGCCTTTTCTATAGTAAATTATTCAAAAAATAATTTTATACTGTCGCAAATTTTAAGTGCGCCAGGGATTGCCTTTTCTATAGTAAATTATTCAAAAAATAATTTTTTACTGTCGCAAATTTTAATTGCGCCAGGGATTGCCTTTTCTATAGTAAATTATTCAAAAAATAATTTTATACTGTTGCAAATTTTAATTACGCCAAGGGTTGCCTTTTCTATAGTAAATTATTCAAAAAATAATTTTATACTGTCGCAAATTTTAAGTGCGCCAGGGATTGCCTTTTCTATAGTAAATTATTCAAAAAATAATTTTTTACTGTCGCAAATTTTAATTGCGCCAGGGATTGCCTTTTCTATAGTAAATTATTCAAAAAATAATTTTCTACTGTCGCAAATTTTAATTGCACCAGGGATTGCCTTTTCTATAGTAAATTATTCAAAAAATAATTTTCTACTGTCGCAAATTTTAATTGCGCCAGGGATTGCCTTTTCTACAGTAAATTTTTCAAAATATTAATTTTTTACTATCGAAAATTTTAATTACGCCAGGGGTTGCCTTTTCTATAGTAAATTATTCAAAAAATAATTTTATACTGTCTCAAATTTTAAATACGCCAGGGATTGCCTTTTCTATAGTAAATTATTCAAAAAATAATTTTCTACTGTCGCAGAATTTTAATTAGGCCAGGGATTGCCTTTTCTATAGTAAATTATTCAAAAAATAGTTTTATACTGTCGCAAATTTTAATTACGCCAGGGATTGCCTTTTCTATAGTAAATTATTCAAAAAATAATTTTTTACTGTCGCAAATTTTAAATACGCCAGGGATTGCCTTTTCTATAGTAAATTATTCAAAAAATAATTTTCTACTGTCGCAAAATTTTAATTACGCCAGGGATTGCCTTTTCTATAGTAAATTATTCAAAAAATAATTTTATACTGTCGCAAATCTTAATTACGCCAAAGATTAACTTTTCTACAGTAAATTTTTCAAAAATTAATTTTATACTGTCGCAAATTTTAATTACGCCAGGGATTGCCTTTTCTATAGTAAATTATTCAAAAAATAATTTTTTACTGTCGCAAATTTTAAATACGCCAGGGATTGCCTTTTCTACAGTAAATTTTTCAAAAATTAATTTTATACTGTCGCAAATTTTAATTACGCCAGGGATTGCCTTTTCTATAGTAAATTATTCAAAAAATAATTTTTTTCTGTCGCAAATTTTAAATACGCCAGGGATTGCCTTTTCTATAGTAAATTATTCAAAAAATAATTTTCTACTGTCGCAAAATTTTAATTACGCCAGGGATTGCCTTTTCTATAGTAAATTATTCAAAAAATTATTTTATACTGTCGCAAATTTTAATTACGCCAAGGATTGCCTTTTCTATAGTAAATTATTCAAAAAATAATTTTTTACTGTCGCAAATTTTAAGTGCGCCAGGGATTGCCTTTTCTATAGTAAATTATTCAAAAAATAATTTTATACTGTCGCAAATTTTAATTACCCCAGGGATTGCCTTTTCTATAGTAAATTATTCAAAAAATAATTTTTTACTGTCGCAAATTTTAAGTGCGCCAGGGATTGCCTTTTCTATAGTAAATTATTCAAAAAATAATTTTATACTGTCGCAAATTTTAATTACCCCAGGGATTGCCTTTTCTATAGTAAATTATTCAAAAAATAATTTTATACTGTCGCAAATTTTAAGTGCGCCAGGGATTGCCTTTTCTATAGTAAACTTTTCAAAAAATAATTTTCTACTGTCGCAAATTTTAATTGCGCCAGGGATTGCCTTTTCTACAGTAAATTTTTCAAAAATTAATTTTATACTGTCGCAAATTTTAATTACGCCAGGGATTGCCTTTTCTATAGTAAATTATTCAAAAAATAATTTTTTACTGTCGCAAATTTTAAATACGCCAGGGATTGCCTCTTCTATAGTAAATTATTCAAAAAATAATTTTCTACTGCCGCAAATTTTAAATACGCCAGGGATTGCCTTTTCTATAGTAAATTATTCAAAAAATAATTTTCTACTGTCGCAAAATTTTAATTACGCCAGGGATTGCCTTTTCTATAGTAAATTATTCAAAAAATAATTTTATACTCTCGCAAATTTTAATTACGCCAAGGATTGCCTTTTCTATAGTAAATTATTCAAAAAATAATTTTATACTGTCGCAAATTTTAAGTACGCCAGGGATTGCCTTTTCTATAGTAAATTATTCAAAAAATAATTTTTTACTGTCGCAAATTTTAATTGCGCCAGGGATTGCCTTTTCTACAGTAAATTTTTCAAAATATTAATTTTTTACTGTCGAAAATTTTAATTACGCCAGGGATTGCCTTTTCTATAGTAAATTATTCAAAAAATAATTTTCTACTGTCGCAAATTTTAATTGCACCAGGGATTGCCTTTTCTATAGTAAATTATTCAAAAAATAATTTTCTACTATCGCAAATTTTAATTGCGCCAGGGATTGCCTTTTCTACATAAATTTTTCAAAATATTTATTTTTTACTATCGAAAATTTTAATTACGCCAGGGGTTGCCTTTTCTATAGTGAATTTTGCAAAAAATAATTTTATACTGTCGCAAATTTTAAGTGCGCCAGGGATTGCCTTTTCTATAGTAAATTATTCAAAAAATAATTTTTTACTGTCGCAAATTTTAATTGCGCCAGGGATTGCCTTTTCTACAGTAAATTTTTCAAAATATTAATTTTTTACTGTCGCAAATTTTAAATACGCCAGGGATTGCCTTTTCTATAGTAAATTATTCAAAAAATAATTTTCTACTGTCGCAAATTTTAAATATCCCAGGGATTGCCTTTTCTTTAGTAAATTATTCAAAAAATAATTTTTTACTGTCGCAAATTTTAAGTGCGCCAGGGATTGCCTTTTCTATAGTAAATTATTCAAAAAATAATTTTCTACTGTCGCAAATTTTAATTACGCCAGGGATTGCCTTTTCTATAGTAAATTATTCAAAAAATAATTTTTTACTGTCGCAAATTTTAAGTGCGCCAGGGATTGCCTTTTCTATAGTAAATTATTCAAAAAATAATTTTATACTGTCGCAAATTTTAAGTGAGCCAGGGATTGCCTTTTCTATAGTAAACTTTTCAAAAAATAATTTTCTACTGTCGCAAATTTTAATTGCGCCAGGGATTGCCTTTTCTACAGTAAATTTTTCAAAAATTAATTTTATACTGTCGCAAATTTTAATTACGCCAAGGATTGCCTTTTCTACAGTAAATTATTCAAAAAATACTTTTTTTACTGTCGCAAATTTTAAATACGCCAGGGATTGCCTCTTCTATAGTAAATTATTCAAAAAATAATTTTCTACTGTCGCAAATTTTAAATACGCCAGGGATTGCCTTTTCTATAGTAAATTATTCAAAAAATAATTTTTTACTGTCGCAAATTTTAAATACGCCAGGGATTGCCTTTTCTACAGTAAATTTTTCAAAAATTAATTTTATACTGTCGCAAATTTTAATTACGCCAGGGATTGCCTTTTCTATAGTAAATTATTCAAAAAATAATTTTTTTCTGTCGCAAATTTTAAATACGCCAGGGATTGCCTTTTCTATAGTAAATTATTCAAAAAATAATTTTCTACTGTCGCAAAATTTTAATTACGCCAGGGATTGCCTTTTCTATAGTAAATTATTCAAAAAATTATTTTATACTGTCGCAAATTTTAATTACGCCAAGGATTGCCTTTTCTATAGTAAATTATTCAAAAAATAATTTTTTACTGTCGCAAATTTTAAGTGCGCCAGGGATTGCCTTTTCTATAGTAAATTATTCAAAAAATAATTTTATACTGTCGCAAATTTTAATTACCCCAGGGATTGCCTTTTCTATAGTAAATTATTCAAAAAATAATTTTTTACTGTCGCAAATTTTAAGTGCGCCAGGGATTGCCTTTTCTATAGTAAATTATTCAAAAAATAATTTTATACTGTCGCAAATTTTAATTACCCCAGGGATTGCCTTTTCTATAGTAAATTATTCAAAAAATAATTTTATACTGTCGCAAATTTTAAGTGCGCCAGGGATTGCCTTTTCTATAGTAAACTTTTCAAAAAATAATTTTCTACTGTCGCAAATTTTAATTGCGCCAGGGATTGCCTTTTCTACAGTAAATTTTTCAAAAATTAATTTTATACTGTCGCAAATTTTAATTACGCCAGGGATTGCCTTTTCTATAGTAAATTATTCAAAAAATAATTTTTTACTGTCGCAAATTTTAAATACGCCAGGGATTGCCTCTTCTATAGTAAATTATTCAAAAAATAATTTTCTACTGCCGCAAATTTTAAATACGCCAGGGATTGCCTTTTCTATAGTAAATTATTCAAAAAATAATTTTCTACTGTCGCAAAATTTTAATTACGCCAGGGATTGCCTTTTCTATAGTAAATTATTCAAAAAATAATTTTATACTCTCGCAAATTTTAATTACGCAAAGGATTGCCTTTTCTATAGTAAATTATTCAAAAAATAATTTTATACTGTCGCAAATTTTAAGTACGCCAGGGATTGCCTTTTCTATAGTAAATTATTCAAAAAATAATTTTTTACTGTCGCAAATTTTAATTGCGCCAGAGATTGCCTTTTCTACAGTAAATTTTTCAAAATATTAATTTTTTACTGTCGAAAATTTTAATTACGCCAGGGATTGCCTTTTCTATAGTAAATTATTCAAAAAATAATTTTCTACTGTCGCAAATTTTAATTGCACCAGGGATTGCCTTTTCTATAGTAAATTATTCAAAAAATAATTTTCTACTATCGCAAATTTTAATTGCGCCAGGGATTGCCTTTTCTACATAAATTTTTCAAAATATTTATTTTTTACTATCGAAAATTTTAATTACGCCAGGGGTTGCCTTTTCTATAGTGAATTTTGCAAAAAATAATTTTATACTGTCGCAAATTTTAAGTGCGCCAGGGATTGCCTTTTCTATAGTAAATTATTCAAAAAATAATTTTTTACTGTCGCAAATTTTAATTGCGCCAGGGATTGCCTTTTCTACAGTAAATTTTTCAAAATATTAATTTTTTACTGTCGCAAATTTTAAATACGCCAGGGATTGCCTTTTCTATAGTAAATTATTCAAAAAATAATTTTCTACTGTCGCAAATTTTAAATATCCCAGGGATTGCCTTTTCTATAGTAAATTATTCAAAAAATAATTTTTTACTGTCGCAAATTTTAAGTGCGCCAGGGATTGCCTTTTCTATAGTAAATTATTCAAAAAATAATTTTCTACTGTCGCAAATTTTAATTACGCCAGGGATTGCCTTTTCTATAGTAAATTATTCAAAAAATAATTTTTTACTGTCGCAAATTTTAAGTGCGCCAGGGATTGCCTTTTCTATAGTAAATTATTCAAAAAATAATTTTATACTGTCGCAAATTTTAAGTGAGCCAGGGATTGCCTTTTCTATAGTAAACTTTTCAAAAAATAATTTTCTACTGTCGCAAATTTTAATTGCGCCAGGGATTGCCTTTTCTACAGTAAATTTTTCAAAAATTAATTTTATACTGTCGCAAATTTTAATTACGCCAAGGATTGCCTTTTCTACAGTAAATTATTCAAAAAATACTTTTTTTACTGTCGCAAATTTTAAATACGCCAGGGATTGCCTCTTCTATAGTAAATTATTCAAAAAATAATTTTCTACTGTCGCAAATTTTAAATACGCCAGGGATTGCCTTTTCTACAGTAAATTTTTCAAAAATTAATTTTATACTGTCGCAAATTTTAATTACGCCAGGGATTGCCTTTTCTATAGTAAATTATTCAAAAAATAATTTTTTTCTGTCGCAAATTTTAAATACGCCAGGGATTGCCTTTTCTATAGTAAATTATTCAAAAAATAATTTTCTACTGTCGCAAAATTTTAATTACGCCAGGGATTGCCTTTTCTATAGTAAATTATTCAAAAAATTATTTTATACTGTCGCAAATTTTAATTACGCCAGGGATTACCTTTTCTATAGTAAATTATTCAAAAATTAATTTTATACTGTCGCAAATTTTAATTACGCTAAGGATTGCCTTTTCTACAGTAAATTTTTCAAAAATTAATTTTATACTGTCGCAAATTTTAATTACGCCAGGGATTGCCTTTTCTATAGTAAATTATTCAAAAAATAATTTTTTACTGTCGCAAATTTTAAATACGCCAGGGATTGCCTTTTCTACAGTAAATTTTTCAAAAATTAATTTTATACTGTCGCAAATTTTAATTACGCCAGGGATTGCCTTTTCTATAGTAAATTATTCAAAAAATATTTTTTTTCTGTCGCAAATTTTAAATACGCCAGGGATTGCCTTTTCTATAGTAAATTATTCAAAAAATAATTTTCTACTGTCGCAAAATTTTAATTACGCCAGGGATTGCCTTTCTATAGTAAATTATTCAAAAAATTATTTTATACTGTCGCAAATTTTAATTACGCCAAGGATTGCCTTTTCTATAGTAAATTATTCAAAAAATAATTTTTTACTGTCGCAAATTTTAAGTGCGCCAGGGATTGCCTTTTCTATAGTAAATTATTCAAAAAATAATTTTATACTGTCGCAAATTTTAATTACCCCAGGGATTGCCTTTTCTATAGTAAATTATTCAAAAAATAATTTTTTACTGTCGCAAATTTTAAGTGCGCCAGGGATTGCCTTTTCTATAGTAAATTATTCAAAAAATAATTTTATACTGACGCAAATTTTAATTACCCCAGGGATTGCCTTTTCTATAGTAAATTATTCAAAAAATAATTTTATACTGTCGCAAATTTTAAGTGCGCCAGGGATTGCCTTTTCTATAGTAAACTTTTCAAAAAATAATTTTCTACTGTCGCAAATTTTAATTGCGCCAGGGATTGCCTTTTCTACAGTAAATTTTTCAAAAATTAATTTTATACTGTCGCAAATTTTAATTACGCCAGGGATTGCCTTTTCTATAGTAAATTATTCAAAAAATAATTTTTTACTGTCGCAAATTTTAAATACGCCAGGGATTGCCTCTTCTATAGTAAATTATTCAAAAAATAATTTTCTACTGTCGCAAATTTTAAATACGCCAGGGATTGCCTTTTCTATAGTAAATTATTCAAAAAATAATTTTCTACTGTCGCAAAATTTTAATTACGCCAGGGATTGCCTTTTCTATAGTAAATTATTCAAAAAATAATTTTATACTCTCGCAAATTTTAATTACGCCAAGGATTGCCTTTTCTATAGTAAATTATTCAAAAAATAATTTTATACTGTCGCAAATTTTAAGTACGCCAGGGATTGCCTTTTCTATAGTAAATTATTCAAAAAATAATTTTTTACTGTCGCAAATTTTAATTGCGCCAGGGATTGCCTCTTCTACAGTAAATTTTTCAAAATATTAATTTTTTACTGTCGAAAATTTTAATTACGCCAGGGATTGCCTCTTCTATAGTAAATTATTCAAAAAATAATTTTCTACTGTCGCAAATTTTAATTGCACCAGGGATTGCCTATTCTATAGTAAATTATTCAAAAAATAATTTTCTACTATCGCAAATTTTAATTGCGCCAGGGATTGCCTTTTCTACATAAATTTTTCAAAATATTAATTTTTTACTATCGAAAATTTTAATTACGCCAGGGGTTGCCTTTTCTATAGTAAATTTTGCAAAAAAAAATTTTATACTGTCGCAAATTTTAAGTGCGCCAGGGATTGCCTTTTCTATAGTAAATTATTCAAAAAATAATTTTTTACTGTCGCAAATTTTAATTGCGCCAGGGATTGCCTTTTCTACAGTAAATTTTTCAAAATATTAATTTTTTACTGTCGCAAATTTTAAATACGCCAGGGATTGCCTTTTCTATAGTAAATTATTCAAAAAATAATTTTCTACTGTCGCAAATTTTAAATATCCCAGGGATTGCCTTTTCTATAGTAAATTATTCAAAAAATAATTTTTTACTGTCGCAAATTTTAAGTGCGCCAGGGATTGCCTATTCTATAGTAAATTATTCAAAAAGTAATTTTCTACTGTCGCAAATTTTAATTACGCCAGGGATTGCCTTTTCTATAGTAAATTATTCAAAAAATAATTTTTTACTGTCGCAAATTTTAAGTGCGCCAGGGATTGCCTTTTCTATAGTAAATTATTCAAAAAATAATTTTATACTGTCGCAAATTTTAAGTGCGCCAGGGATTGCCTTTTCTATAGTAAACTTTTCAAAAAATAATTTTCTACTGTCGCAAATTTTAATTGCGCCAAGGATTGCCTTTTCTACAGTAAATTTTTTAAAAATTAATTTTATACTGTCGCAAATTTTAATTACGCCAAGGATTGCCTTTTCTACAGTAAATTATTCAAAAAATAATTTTTTACTGTCGCAAATTTTAAATACGCCAGGGATTGCCTCTTCTATAGTAAATTATTCAAAAAATAATTTTCTACTGTCGCAAATTTTAAATACGCCAGGGATTGCCTTTTCTACAGTAAATTTTTCAAAAATTAATTTTATACTGTCGCAAATTTTAATTACGCCAGGGATTGCCTTTTCTATAGTAAATTATTCAAAAAATAATTTTTTTCTGTCGCAAATTTTAAATACGCCAGGGATTGCCTTTTCTATAGTAAATTATTCAAAAAATAATTTTCTACTGTCGCAAAATTTTAATTACGCCAGGGATTGCCTTTTCTATAGTAAATTATTCAAAAAATTATTTTATACTGTCGCAAATTTTAATTACGCCAAGGATTGCCTTTTCTATAGTAAATTATTCAAAAAATAATTTTTTACTGTCGCAAATTTTAAGTGCGCCAGGGATTGCCTTTTCTATAGTAAATTATTCAAAAAATGATTTTATACTGTCGCAAATTTTAATTACCCCAGGGATTGCCTTTTCTATAGTAAATTATTCAAAAAATAATTTTTTACTGTCGCAAATTTTAAGTGCGCCAGGGATTGCCTTTTCTATAGCAAATTATTCAAAAAATAATTTTATACTGTCGCAAATTTTAATTACCCCAGGGATTGCCTTTTCTATAGTAAATTATTCAAAAAATAATTTTATACTGTCGCAAATTTTAAGTGCGCCAGGGATTGCCTTTTCTATAGTAAACTTTTCAAAAAATAATTTTCTACTGTCGCAAATTTTAATTGCGCCAGGGATTGCCTTTTCTACAGTAAATTTTTCAAAAATTAATTTTATACTGTCGCAAATTTTAATTACCCCAGGGATTGCCTTTTCTATAGTAAATTATTCAAAAAATAATTTTTTACTGTCGCAAGTTTTAAATACGCCAGGGATTGCCTCTTCTATAGTAAATTATTCAAAAAATAATTTTCTACTGTCGCAAATTTTAAATACGCCAGGGATTGCCTTTTCTATAGTAAATTATTCAAAAAATAATTTTCTACTGTCGCAAATTTTAAATATCCCAGGGATTGCCTTTTCTATAGTAAATTATTCAAAAAATAATTTTCTACTGTCGCAAATTTTAATTACGCCAGGGATTGCCTTTTCTATAGTAAATTATTAAAAAATAATTTTATACTGTCGCAAATTTTAATTACGCCAAGGATTGCCTTTTCTATAGTAAATTATTCAAAAAATAATTTTATACTGTCGCAAATTTTAAGTGCGCCAGGGATTGCCTTTTCTATAGTAAATTATTCAAAAAATAATTTTATACTGTCGCAAATTTTAAATACGCCAGGGATTGCCTTTTCTATAGTAAATTTTGCAAAAAAATAATTTTTTACTGTCGCAAATTGTAATTGCGCCAGGGATTACCTTTTCTATAGTAAATTTTGCAAAAAATAATTTTCTACTGTCGCAAATTTTAATTGCGCCAGGGATTGCCTTTTCTACAGTAAATTTTTCAAAAATTAATTTTATACTGTCGCAAATTTTAATTACCCCAGGGATTGCCTTTTCTATAGTAAATTATTCAAAAAATAATTTTTTACTGTCGCAAGTTTTAAATACGTCAGGGATTGCCTCTTCTATAGTAAATTATTCAAAAAATAATTTTCTACTGTCGCAAATTTTAAATACGCCAGGGATTGCCTTTTCTATAGTAAATTATTCAAAAAATAATTTTCTACTGTCGCAAAATTTTAATTACGCCAGGGATTGCCTTTTCTATAGTAAATTATTCAAAAAATAATTTTATACTCTCGCAAATTTTAATTACGCCAAGGATTGCCTTTTCTATAGTAAATTATTCAAAAAATAATTTTATACTGTCGCAAATTTTAAGTACGCCAGGGATTGCCTTTTCTATAGTAAATTATTCAAAAAATAATTTTTTACTGTCGCAAATTTTAATTGCGCCAGGGATTGCCTTTTCTACAGTAAATTTTTCAAAATATTAATTTTTTACTGTCGAAAATTTTAATTACGCCAGGGATTGCCTTTTCTATAGTAAATTATTCAAAAAATAGTTTTCTACTGTCGCAAATTTTAATTGCACCAGGGATTGCCTTTTCTATAGTAAATTATTCAAAAAATAATTTTCTACTATCGCAAATTTTAATTGCGCCAGGGATTGCCTTTTCTACATAAATTTTTCAAAATATTAATTTTTTACTATCGAAAATTTTAATTACGCCAGGGGTTGCCTTTTCTATAGTAAATTTTGCAAAAAATAATTTTATACTGTCGCAAATTTTAAGTGCGCCAGGGATTGCCTTTTCTATAGTAAATTATTCAAAAAATAATTTTTTACTGTCGCAAATTTTAATTGCGCCAGGGATTGCCTTTTCTACAGTAAATTTTTCAAAATATTAATTTTTTACTGTCGCAAATTTTAAATACGCCAGAGATTGCCTTTTCTATAGTAAATTATTCAAAAAATAATTTTCTACTGTCGCAAATTTTAAATATCCCAGGGATTGCCTTTTCTATAGTAAATTATTCAAAAAATAATTTTTTACTGTCGAAAATTTTAAGTGCGCCAGGGATTGCCTTTTTTATAGTAAATTATTCAAAAAATAATTTTCTACTGTCGCAAATTTTAATTACGCCAGGGATTGCCTTTTCTATAGTAAATTATTCAAAAAATAATTTTATACTCTCGCAAATTTTAATTACGCCAAGGATTGCCTTTTCTATAGTAAATTATTCAAAAAATAATTTTATACTGTCGCAAATTTTAAGTACGCCAGGGATTGCCTTTTCTATAGTAAATTATTCAAAAAATAATTTTTTACTGTCGCAAATTTTAATTGCGCCAGGGATTGCCTTTTCTACAGTAAATTTTTCAAAATATTAATTTTTTACTGTCGAAAATTTTAATTACGCCAGGGATTGCCTTTTCTATAGTAAATTATTCAAAAAATAGTTTTCTACTGTCGCAAATTTTAATTGCACCAGGGATTGCCTTTTCTATAGTAAATTATTCAAAAAATAATTTTCTACTATCGCAAATTTTAATTGCGCCAGGGATTGCCTTTTCTACATAAATTTTGCAAAATATTAATTTTTTACTATCGAAAATTTTAATTACGCCAGGGGTTGCCTTTTCTATAGTAAATTTTGCAAAAAATAATTTTATACTGTCGCAAATTTTAAGTGCGCCAGGGATTGCCTTTTCTATAGTAAATTATTCAAAAAATAATTTTTTACTGTCGCAAATTTTAATTGCGCCAGGGATTGCCTTTTCTACAGTAAATTTTTCAAAATATTAATTTTTTACTGTCGCAAATTTTAAATACGCCAGGGATTGCCTTTTCTATAGTAAATTATTCAAAAAATAATTTTCTACTGTCGCAAATTTTAAATATCCCAGGGATTGCCTTTTCTATAGTAAATTATTCAAAAAATAATTTTCTACTGTCGCAAATTTTAATTACGCCAGGGATTGCCTTTTCTATAGTAAATTATTAAAAAATAATTTTATACTGTCGCAAATTTTAATTACGCCAAGGATTGCCTTTTCTATAGTAAATTATTCAAAAAATAATTTTATACTGTCGCAAATTTTAAGTGCGCCAGGGATTGCCTTTTCTATAGTAAATTATTCAAAAAATAATTTTATACTGTCGCAAATTTTAAATACGCCAGGGATTGCCTTTTCTATAGTAAATTTTGCAAAAAAATAATTTTTTACTGTCGCAAATTGTAATTGCGCCAGGGATTACCTTTTCTATAGTAAATTTTGCAAAAAATAATTTTCTACTGTCGCAAATTTTAATTGCGCCAGGGATTGCCTTTTCTACAGTAAATTTTTCAAAAATTAATTTTATACTGTCGCAAATTTTAATTACCCCAGGGATTGCCTTTTCTATAGTAAATTATTCAAAAAATAATTTTTTACTGTCGCAAGTTTTAAATACGCCAGGGATTGCCTCTTCTATAGTAAATTATTCAAAAAATAATTTTCTACTGTCGCAAATTTTAAATACGCCAGGGATTGCCTTTTCTATAGTAAATTATTCAAAAAATAATTTTCTACTGTCGCAAAATTTTAATTACGCCAGGGATTGCCTTTTCTATAGTAAATTATTCAAAAAATAATTTTATACTCTCGCAAATTTTAATTACGCCAAGGATTGCCTTTTCTATAGTAAATTATTCAAAAAATAATTTTATACTGTCGCAAATTTTAAGTACGCCAGGGATTGCCTTTTCTATAGTAAATTATTCAAAAAATAATTTTTTACTGTCGCAAATTTTAATTGCGCCAGGGATTGCCTTTTCTACAGTAAATTTTTCAAAATATTAATTTTTTACTGTCGAAAATTTTAATTACGCCAGGGATTGCCTTTTCTATAGTAAATTATTCAAAAAATAGTTTTCTACTGTCGCAAATTTTAATTGCACCAGGGATTGCCTTTTCTATAGTAAATTATTCAAAAAATAATTTTCTACTATCGCAAATTTTAATTGCGCCAGGGATTGCCTTTTCTACATAAATTTTTCAAAATATTAATTTTTTACTATCGAAAATTTTAATTACGCCAGGGGTTGCCTTTTCTATAGTAAATTTTGCAAAAAATAATTTTATACTGTCGCAAATTTTAAGTGCGCCAGGGATTGCCTTTTCTATAGTAAATTATTCAAAAAATAATTTTTTACTGTCGCAAATTTTAATTGCGCCAGGGATTGCCTTTTCTACAGTAAATTTTTCAAAATATTAATTTTTTACTGTCGCAAATTTTAAATACGCCAGAGATTGCCTTTTCTATAGTAAATTATTCAAAAAATAATTTTCTACTGTCGCAAATTTTAAATATCCCAGGGATTGCCTTTTCTATAGTAAATTATTCAAAAAATAATTTTTTACTGTCGAAAATTTTAAGTGCGCCAGGGATTGCCTTTTTTATAGTAAATTATTCAAAAAATAATTTTCTACTGTCGCAAATTTTAATTACGCCAGGGATTGCCTTTTCTATAGTAAATTATTCAAAAAATAATTTTTTACTGTCGCAAATTTTAAGTGCGCCAGGGATTGCCTTTTCTATAGTAAATTATTCAAAAAATAATTTTATACTGTCGCAAATTTTAATTACGCCAGGGATTGCCTTTTCTATAGTAAATTATTCAAAAAATATTTTTTTCTGTCGCAAATTTTAAGTGCGCCAGGGATTGCCTTTTCTATAGTAAATTATTCAAAAAATAATTTTTTACTGTCGCAAATTTTAATTGCGCCAGGGATTGCCTTTTCTATAGTAAATTATTCAAAAAATAATTTTCTACTGTCGCAAATTTTAATTACGCCAGGGATTGCCTTTTCTACAGTAAATTTTTCAAAAATTAATTTTATAATGTCGCAAATTTTAAATACGCCAGGGATTGCCTTTTCTATAGTAAATTTTGCAAAAAATAATTTTTTACTGTCGCAAATTTTAATTGCGCCAGGGATTGCCTTTTCTATAGTAAATTATTCAAAAAATAATTTTTTACTGTCGCAAATTTTAAATACGCCAGGGATTGCCTTTTCTATAGTAAATTATTCAAAAAATAATTTTCTACTGTCGCAAATTTTAATTACGCCAGGGATTGCCTTTTCTATAGTAAATTATTCAAAAAATAATTTTATACTGTCGCAAATTTTAATTACGCCAGGGTTGCCTTTTCTATAGTATATTATTCAAAAAATAATTTTATACTGTCGCAAATTTTAAGTGCCCCAGGGATTGCCTTTTCTATAGTAAATTATTCAAAAAATAATTTTCTACTGTCGCAAATTTTAAATACGCCAGGGATTGCCTTTTCTATAGTAAATTATTCAAAAAATAATTTTCTACTGTCGCAAATTTTAATTACGCCAGGGATTGCCTTTTCTATAGTAAATTATTAAAAAATAATTTTATACTGTCGCAAATTTTAATTACGCCAAGGATTGCCTTTTCTATAGTAAATTATTCAAAAAATAATTTTATACTGTCGCAAATTTTAAGTGCGCCAGGGATTGCCTTTTCTATAGTAAATTATTCAAAAAATAATTTTATACTGTCGCAAATTTTAAATACGCCAGGGATTGCCTTTTCTATAGTAAATTTTGCAAAAAAATAATTTTTTACTGTCGCAAATTGTAATTGCGCCAGGGATTACCTTTTCTATAGTAAATTTTGCAAAAAATAATTTTCTACTGTCGCAAATTTTAATTACGCCAGGGATTGCCTTTTCTATAATAAATTATTCAAAAAATAATTTTTTACTGTCGCAAATGTTAATTACGCCAGGGATTGCCTTTTCTATAGTAAATTATTCAAAAAATAATTTTTTACTGTCGCAAATTTTAAGTGCGCCAGGGATTGCCTTTTCTATAGTAAATTATTCAAAAAATAATTTTATACCGTCGCAAATTTTAATTACGCCAGGGATTGCCTTTTCTATAGTAAATTATTCAAAAAATAATTTTTTCTGTCGCAAATTTTAAGTGCGCCAGGGATTGCCTTTTCTATAGTAAATTATTCAAAAAATAATTTTTTACTGTCGCAAATTTTAATTGCGCCAGGGATTGCCTTTGCTATAGTAAATTATTCAAAAAATAATTTTCTACTGTCGCAAATTTTAATTACGCCAGGGATTTCCTTTTCTACAGTAAATTTTTCAAAAATTAATTTTATACTGTCGCAAATTTTAAATACGCCAGGGATTGCCTTTTCTATAGTAAATTTTGCAAAAAATAATTTTTTACTGTCGCAAATTTTAATTGCGCCAGGGCTTGCCTTTTCTATAGTAAATTATTCAAAAAATGATTTTTTACTGTCGCAAATTTTAATTACGCCAGGGATTGCCTTTTCTATAGTAAATTATTAAAAAATAATTTTATACTGTCGCAAATTTTAATTACGCCAAGTATTGCCTTTTCTATAGTAAATTATTCAAAAAATAATTTTATACTGTCGCAAATTTTAAGTGCGCCAGGGATTGCCTTTTCTATAGTAAATTATTCAAAAAATAATTTTATACTGTCGCAAATTTTAAATACGCCAGGGATTGCCTTTTCTATAGTAAATTTTGCAAAAAAATAATTTTTTACTGTCGCAAATTGTAATTGCGCCAGGGATTACCTTTTCTATAGTAAATTTTGCAAAAAATAATTTTCTACTGTCGCAAATTTTAATTACGCCAGGGATTGCCTTTTCTATAGTAAATTATTCAAAAAATAATTTTTTACTGTCGCAAATTTTAATTACGCCAGGGATTGCCTTTTCTATAGTAAATTATTCAAAAAATAATTTTTTACTGTCGCAAATTTTAAGTGCGCCAGGGATTGCCTTTTCTATAGTAAATTATTCAAAAAATAATTTTATACTGTCGCAAATTTTAATTACGCCAGGGATTGCCTTTTCTATAGTAAATTATTCAAAAAATAATTTTTTCTGTCGCAAATTTTAAGTGCGCCAGGGATTGCCTTTTCTATAGTAAATTATTCAAAAAATAATTTTTTACTGTCGCAAATTTTAATTGCGCCAGGGATTGCCTTTTCTATAGTAAATTATTCAAAAAATAATTTTCTACTGTCGCAAATTTTAATTACGCCAGGGATTGCCTTTTCTACAGTAAATTTTTCAAAAATTGATTTTATACTGTCGCAAATTTGAAATACGCCAGGGATTGCCTTTTCTATAGTAAATTTTGCAAAAAATAATTTTTTACTGTCGCAAATTTTAACTGCGCCAGGGATTGCCTTTTCTATAGTAAATTATTCAAAAAATAATTTTTTACTGTCGCAAATTTTAAATACGCCAGGGATTGCCTTTTCTATAGTAAATTATTCAAAAAATAATTTTCTACTGTCACAAATTTTAATTACGCCAGGGATTGCCTTTTCTATAGTAAATTATTAAAAAAATAATTTTATACTGTCGCAAATTTTAATTACGCCAGGGATTGCCTTTTCTATAGTATATTATTCAAAAAATAATTTTATACTGTCGCAAATTTTAAGTGCGCCAGGGATTGCCTTTTCTATAGTAAATTATTCAAAAAATAATTTTCTACTGTCGCAAATTTTAAATACGCCAGGGATTGCCTTTTCTATAGTAAATTATTTAAAAAATAATTTTCTACTGTCGCAAATTTTAATTACGCCAGGGATTGCCTTTTCTATAGTAAATTATTAAAAAATAATTTTATACTGTCGCAAATTTTAATTACGCCAAGGATTGCCTTTTCTATAGTAAATTATTCAAAAAATAATTTTATACTGTCGCAAATTTTAAGTGCGCCAGGGATTGCCTTTTCTATAGTAAATTATTCAAAAAATAATTTTATACTGTCGCAAATTTTAAATACGCCAGGTATTGCCTTTTCTATAGTAAATTTTGCAAAAAAATAATTTTTTACTGTCGCAAATTGTAATTGCGTCAGGGATTACCTTTTCTATAGTAAATTTTGCAAAAAATAATTTTCTACTGTCGCAAATTTTAATTACGCCAGGGATTGCCTTTTCTATAGTAAATTATTCAAAAAATAATTTTTTACTGTCGCAAATTTTAATTACGCCAGGGATTGCCTTTTCTATAGTAAATTATTCAAAAAATAATTTTTTACTGTCGCAAATTTTAAGTGCGCCAGGGATTGCCGTTTCTATAGTAAATTATTCCAAAAATAATTTTTTACTGTCGCAAATTTTAAATACGCCAGGGATTGCCTTTTCTATAGTAAATTATTCAAAAAATAATTTTCTACTGTCGCAAATTTTAATTGCGCCAGGGATTGCCTTTTCTACAGTAAATTTTTCAAAATATTAATTTTTTACTATCGAAAATTTTAATTACGCCAGGGGTTGCCTTTTCTATAGTAAATTTTGCAAAAAATAATTTTATACTGTCGCAAATTTTAAGTGCGCCAGGGATTGCCTTTTCTATAGTAAATTATTCAAAAAATAATTTTTTACTGTCGCAAATTTTAATTGCGCCAGGGATTGCCTTTTCTATAGTAAATTATTAAAAAATAATTTTATACTGTCGCAAATTTTAATTACCCCAAGGATTGCCTTTTCTATAGTAAATTATTCAAAAAATAATTTTATACTGTCGCAAATTTTAAATGCGCCAGGGATAGCCTTTTCTATAGTAAATTATTCAAAAAATAATTTTATACTGTCGCAAATTTTAAATACGCCAGGGATTGCCTTTTCTATAGTAAATTTTGCAAAAAAATAATTTTTTACTGTCGCAAATTGTAATTGCGCCAGGGATTACCTTTTCTATAGTAAATTTTGCAAAAAATAATTTTCTACTGTCGCAAATTTTAATTACGCCAGGGATTGCCTTTTCTATAGTAAATTATTCAAAAAATAATTTTTTACTGTCGCAAATTTTAATTACGCCAGGGATTGCCTTTTCTATAGTAAATTATTCAAAAAATAATTTTTTACTGTCGCAAATTTTAAGTGCGCCAGGGATTGCCTTTTCTATAGTAAATTCTTCAAAAAATAATTTTATACTGTCGCAAATTTTAATTACGCCAGGGATTGCCTTTTCTATAGTAAATTATTCAAAAAATAATTTTTTCTGTCGCAAATTTTAAGTGCGCCAGGGATTGCCTTTTCTATAGTAAATTATTCAAAAAATAATTTTTTACTTTCGCAAATTTTAATTGCGCCAGGGATTGCCTTTTCTACAGTAAATTATTCAAAAAATAATTTTCTACTGTCGCAAATTTTAATTACGCCAGGGATTGCCTTTTCTACAGTAAATTTTTCAAAAATTAATTTTATACTGTCGCAAATTTTAAATACGCCAGGGTTTGCCTTTCTATAGTAAATTTTGCAAAAAATAATTTTTTACTGTCGCAAATTTTAATTGCGCCAGGGATTGCCTTTTCTATAGTAAATTATTCAAAAAATAATTTTTTACTGTCGCAAATTTTAAATACGCCAGGGATTGCCTTTTCTATAGTAAATTATTCAAAAAATAATTTTCTACTGTCGCAAATTTTAATTACGCCAGGGATTGCCTTTTCTATAGTAAATTATTAAAAAAATAATTTTATACTGTCGCAAATTTTAATTACGCCAGGGATTGCCTTTTCTATAGTATATTATTCAAAAAATAATTTTATACTGTCGCAAATTTTAAGTGCGCCAGGGATTGCCTTTTCTATAGTAAATTATTCAAAAAATAATTTTCTACTGTCGCAAATTTTAAATACGCCAGGGATTGCCTTTTCTATAGTAAATTATTTAAAAAATAATTTTCTACTGTCGCAAATTTTAATTACGCCAGGGATTGCCTTTTCTATAGTAAATTATTAAAAAATAATTTTATACTGTCGCAAATTTTAATTACGCCAAGGATTGCCTTTTCTATAGTAAATTATTCAAAAAATAATTTTATACTGTCGCAAATTTTAAGTGCGCCAGGGATCGCCTTTTCTATAGTAAATTATTCAAAAAATAATTTTATACTGTCGCAAATTTTAAATACGCCAGGGATTGCCTTTTCTATAGTAAATTTTGCAAAAAAATAATTTTTTACTGTCGCAAATTGTAATTGCGCCAGGGATTACCTTTTCTATAGTAAATTTTGCAAAAAATAATTTTCTACTGTCGCAAATTTTAATTACGCCAGGGATTGCCTTTTCTATAGTAAATTATTCAAAAATTAATTTTCTACTGTCGCAAATTTTAATTACGCCAGGGATTGCCTTTTCTATAGTAAATTATTAAAAAATAATTTTATACTGTCGCAAATTTTAATTACGCCAAGGATTGCCTTTTCTATAGTAAATTATTCAAAAAATAATTTTATACTGTCGCAAATTTTAAGTGCGCCAGGGATTGCCTTTTCTATAGTAAATTATTCAAAAAATAATTTTATACTGTCGCAAATTTTAAATACGCCAGGGATTGCCTTTTCTATAGTAAATTTTGCAAAAAAATAATTTTTTACTGTCGCAAATTGTAATTGCGCCAGGGATTACCTTTTCTATAGTAAATTTTGCAAAAAATAATTTTCTACTGTCGCAAATTTTAATTACGCCAGGGATTGCCTTTTCTATAGTAAATTATTCAAAAAATAATTTTTTACTGTCGCAAATTTTAAGTGCGCCAGGGATTGCCTTTTCTATAGTAAATTATTCAAAAAATAATTTTCTACTGTGGCAAATTTTAATTACGCCAGGGATTGCCTTTTCTATAGTAAATTATACAAAAAATAATTTTTTACTGTCGCAAATTTTAAGTGCGCCAGGGATTGCCTTTTCTATAGTAAATTATTCAAAAAATAATTTTATACTGTCGCAAATTTTAATTACGCCAGGGATTGCCTTTTCTATAGTAAATTATTCAAAAAATAATTTTTTCTGTCGCAAATTTTAAGTGCGCCAGGAATTGCCTTTTCTATAGTAAATTATTCAAAAAATAATTTTTTACTGTCGCAAATTTTAATTGCGCCAGGGTTTGCCTTTTCTATAGTAAATTATTCAAAAAATAATTTTCTACTGTCGCAAATTTTAATTACGCCAGGGATTGCCTTTTCTACAGTAAATTTTTCAAAAATTAATTTTATACTGTCGCAAATTTTAAATACGCCAGGGATTGCCTTTTCTATAGTAAATTTTGCAAAAAATAATTTTTTACTGTCGCAAATTTTAATTGCGCCAGGGATTGCCTTTTCTATAGTAAATTATTCAAAAAATAATTTTTTACTGTCGCAAATTTTAAATACGCCAGGGATTGCCTTTTCTATAGTAAATTATTCAAAAAATAATTTTCTACTGTCGCAAATTTTAATTACGCCAGGGATTGCCTTTTCTATAGTAAATTATTCAAAAAATAAATTTATACTGTCGCAAATTTTAAATACGCCAGGGATTGCCTTTTCTATAGTAAATTTTGCAAAAAAATAATTTTTTACTGTCGCAAATTGTAATTGCGCCAGGGATTACCTTTTCTATGGTAAATTTTGCAAAAAATAATTTTCTACTGTCGCAAATTTTAATTACGCCAGGGATTGCCTTTTCTATAGTAAATTATTCAAAAAATAATTTTTTACAGTCGCAAATTTTAATTACGCCAGGGATTGAATTTTCTATAGTAAATTATTCAAAAAATAATTTTTTACTGTCGCAAATTTTAAGTGCGCCAGGGATTGCCTTTTTATAGTAAATTATTCAAAAAATAATTTTCTACTGTCGCAAATTTTAAATACGCCAGGGATTGCCTTTTCTATAGTAAATTATTCAAAAAATAATTTTCTACTGTCGCAAATTTTAATTACGCCAGGGATTGCCTTTTCTATAGTAAATTATTCAAAAAATAATTTTATACTGTCGCAAATTTTAATTACGCCAGGGATTGCCTTTTCTATAGTATATTATTCAAAAAATAATTTTATACTGTCGCAAATTTTAAGTGCGCCAGGGATTGCCTTTTCTATAGTAAATTATTCAAAAAATAATTTTCTACTGTCGCAAATTTTAAATACGCCAGGGATTGCCTTTTCTATAGTAAATTATTCAAAAAATAATTTTCTACTGTCGCAAATTTTAATTACGCCAGGGATTGCCTTTTCTATAGTAAATTATTAAAAAATAATTTTATACTGTCGCAAATTTTAATTACGCCAAGGATTGCCTTTTCTATAGTAAATTATTCAAAAAATAATTTTCTACTGTCGCAAATTTTAATTACGCCAGGGATTGCCTTTTCTATAGTAAATTATTCAAAAAATAATTTTTTCTGTCGCAAATTTTAAGTGCGCCAGGGATTGCCTTTTCTATAGTAAATTATTCAAAAAATAATTTTTTACTTTCGCAAATTTTAATTGCGCCAGGGATTGCCTTTTCTACAGTAAATTATTCAAAAAATAATTTTCTACTGTCGCAAATTTTAATTACGCCAGGGATTGCCTTTTCTACAGTAAATTTTTCAAAAATTAATTTTATACTGTCGCAAATTTTAAATACGCCAGGGATTGCCTTTTCTATAGTAAATTTTGCAAAAAATAATTTTTTACTGTCGCAAATTTTAATTGCGCCAGGGATTGCCTTTTCTATAGTAAATTATTCAAAAAATAATTTTTTACTGTCGCAAATTTTAAATACGCCAGGGATTGCCTTTTCTATAGTAAATTATTCAAAAAATAATTTTCTACTGTCGCAAATTTTAATTACGCCAGGGATTGCCTTTTCTATAGTAAATTATTAAAAAAATAATTTTATACTGTCGCAAATTTTAATTACGCCAGGGATTGCCTTTTCTATAGTATATTATTCAAAAAATAATTTTATACTGTCGCAAATTTTAAGTGCGCCAGGGATTGCCTTTTCTATAGTAAATTATTCAAAAAATAATTTTCTACTGTCGCAAATTTTAAATACGCCAGGGATTGCCTTTTCTATAGTAAATTATTTAAAAAATAATTTTCTACTGTCGCAAATTTTAATTACGCCAGGGATTGCCTTTTCTATAGTAAATTATTAAAAAATAATTTTATACTGTCGCAAATTTTAATTACGCCAAGGATTGCCTTTTCTATAGTAAATTATTCAAAAAATAATTTTATACTGTCGCAAATTTTAAGTGCGCCAGGGATTGCCTTTTCTATAGTAAATTATTCAAAAAATAATTTTATACTGTCGCAAATTTTAAATACGCCAGGGATTGCCTTTTCTATAGTAAATTTTGCAAAAAAATAATTTTTTACTGTCGCAAATTGTAATTGCGCCAGGGATTACCTTTTCTATAGTAAATTTTGCAAAAAATAATTTTCTACTGTCGCAAATTTTAATTACGCCAGGGATTGCCTTTTCTATAGTAAATTATTCAAAAATTAATTTTCTACTGTCGCAAATTTTAATTACGCCAGGGATTGCCTTTTCTATAGTAAATTATTAAAAAATAATTTTATACTGTCGCAAATTTTAATTACGCCAAGGATTGCCTTTTCTATAGTAAATTATTCAAAAAATAATTTTATACTGTCGCAAATTTTAAGTGCGCCAGGGATTGCCTTTTCTATAGTAAATTATTCAAAAAATAATTTTATACTGTCGCAAATTTTAAATACGCCAGGGATTGCCTTTTCTATAGTAAATTTTGCAAAAAAATAATTTTTTACTGTCGCAAATTGTAATTGCGCCAGGGATTACCTTTTCTATAGTAAATTTTGCAAAAAATAATTTTCTACTGTCGCAAATTTTAATTACGCCAGGGATTGCCTTTTCTATAGTAAATTATTCAAAAAATAATTTTTTACTGTCGCAAATTTTAAGTGCGCCAGGGATTGCCTTTTCTATAATAAATTATTCAAAAAATAATTTTCTACTGTGGCAAATTTTAATTACGCCAGGGATTGCCTTTTCTATAGTAAATTATACAAAAAATAATTTTTTACTGTCGCAAATTTTAAGTGCGCCAGGGATTGCCTTTTCTATAGTAAATTATTCAAAAAATAATTTTATACTGTCGCAAATTTTAATTACGCCAGGGATTGCCTTTTCTATAGTAAATTATTCAAAAAATAATTTTTTCTGTCGCAAATTTTAAGTGCGCCAGGAATTGCCTTTTCTATAGTAAATTATTCAAAAAATAATTTTTTACTGTCGCAAATTTTAATTGCGCCAGGGTTTGCCTTTTCTATAGTAAATTATTCAAAAAATAATTTTCTACTGTCGCAAATTTTAATTACGCCAGGGATTGCCTTTTCTACAGTAAATTTTTCAAAAATTAATTTTATACTGTCGCAAATTTTAAATACGCCAGGGATTGCCTTTTCTATAGTAAATTTTGCAAAAAATAATTTTTTACTGTCGCAAATTTTAATTGCGCCAGGGATTGCCTTTTCTATAGTAAATTATTCAAAAAATAATTTTTTACTGTCGCAAATTTTAAATACGCCAGGGATTGCCTTTTCTATAGTAAATTATTCAAAAAATAATTTTCTACTGTCGCAAATTTTAATTACGCCAGGGATTGCCTTTTCTATAGTAAATTATTAAAAAAATAATTTTATACTGTCGCAAATTTTAATTACGCCAGGGATTGCCTTTTCTATAGTATATTATTCAAAAAATAATTTTATACTGTCGCAAATTTTAAGTGCGCCAGGGATTGCCTTTTCTATAGTAAATTATTCAAAAAATAATTTTCTACTGTCGCAAATTTTAAATACGCCAGGGATTGCCTTTTCTATAGTAAATTATTTAAAAAATAATTTTCTACTGTCGCAAATTTTAATTACGCCAGGGATTGCCTTTTCTATAGTAAATTATTAAAAAATAATTTTATACTGTCGCAAATTTTAATTACGCCAAGGATTGCCTTTTCTATAGTAAATTATTCAAAAAATAATTTTATACTGTCGCAAATTTTAAGTGCGCCAGGGATTGCCTTTTCTATAGTAAATTATTCAAAAAATAATTTTATACTGTCGCAAATTTTAAATACGCCAGGGATTGCCTTTTCTATAGTAAATTTTGCAAAAAAATAATTTTTTACTGTCGCAAATTGTAATTGCGCCAGGGATTACCTTTTCTATAGTAAATTTTGCAAAAAATAATTTTCTACTGTCGCAAATTTTAATTACGCCAGGGATTGCCTTTTCTACAGTAAATTTTTCAAAAATTAATTTTATACTGTCGCAAATTTTAAATACGCCAGGGATTGCCTTTTCTATAGTAAATTTTGCAAAAAATAATTTTTTACTGTCGCAAATTTTAATTGCGCCAGGGATTGCCTTTTCTATAGTAAATTATTCAAAAAATAATTTTTTACTGTCGCAAATTTTAAATACGCCAGGGATTGCCTTTTCTATAGTAAATTATTCAAAAAATAATTTTCTACTGTCGCAAATTTTAATTACGCCAGGGATTGCCTTTTCTATAGTAAATTATTAAAAAAATAATTTTATACTGTCGCAAATTTTAATTACGCCAGGGATTGCCTTTTCTATAGTATATTATTCAAAAAATAATTTTATACTGTCGCAAATTTTAAGTGCGCCAGGGATTGCCTTTTCTATAGTAAATTATTCAAAAAATAATTTTCTACTGTCGCAAATTTTAAATACGCCAGGGATTGCCTTTTCTATAGTAAATTATTCAAAAAATAATTTTCTACTGTCGCAAATTTTAATTACGCCAGGGATTGCCTTTTCTATAGTAAATTATTAAAAAATAATTTTATACTGTCGCAAATTTTAATTACGCCAAGGATTGCCTTTTCTATAGTAAATTATTCAAAAAATAATTTTATAATGTCGCAAATTTTAAGTGCGCCAGGGATTGCCTTTTCTATAGTAAATTATTCAAAAAATAAATTTATACTGTCGCAAATTTTAAATACGCCAGGGATTGCCTTTTCTATAGTAAATTTTGCAAAAAAATAATTTTTTACTGTCGCAAATTGTAATTGCGCCAGGGATTACCTTTTCTATGGTAAATTTTGCAAAAAATAATTTTCTACTGTCGCAAATTTTAATTACGCCAGGGATTGCCTTTTCTATAGTAAATTATTCAAAAAATAATTTTTTACAGTCGCAAATTTTAATTACGCCAGGGATTGAATTTTCTATAGTAAATTATTCAAAAAATAATTTTTTACTGTCGCAAATTTTAAGTGCGCCAGGGATTGCCTTTTTATAGTAAATTATTCAAAAAATAATTTTCTACTGTCGCAAATTTTAAATACGCCAGGGATTGCCTTTTCTATGGTAAATTATTCAAAAAATAATTTTCTACTGTCGCAAATTTTAATTACGCCAGGGATTGCCTTTTCTATAGTAAATTATTCAAAAAATAATTTTATACTGTCGCAAATTTTAAGTGCGCCAGGGATTGCCTTTTCTATAGTAAATTATTCAAAAAATAATTTTCTACTGTCGCAAATTTTAAATACGCCAGGGATTGCCTTTTCTATAGTAAATTTTTCAAAAAATAATTTTCAACTGTCGCAAATTTTAATTACGCCAGGGATTGCCTTTTCTATAGTAAATTATTCAAAAAATAATTTTCTACTGTCGCAAATTTTAATTACGCCAGGGATTGCCTTTTCTATAGTAAATTTTGCAAAAAATAAATTTCTACTGTCGCAAATTTTAATTACGCCAGGGATTGCCTTTTCTATAGTAAATTATTCAAAAAATAATTTTTTACTGTCGCAAATTTTAATTACGCCAGGGATTGCCTTTTCTATAGTAAATTATTCAAAAAATTATTTTTTACTGTCGCAAATTTTAAGTGCGCCAGGGATTGCCTTTTCTATAGTAAATTATTCAAAAAATAATTTTTTACTGTCGCAAATTTTAAATACGCCAGGGATTGCCTTTTCTATAGTAAATTATTCAAAAAATAATTTTTTACTGTCGCAAATTTTAAGTGCGCCAGGGATTGCCTTTTCTATAGTAAATTATTCAAAAAATAATTTTCAACTGTCGCAAATTTTAATTACGCCAGGGATTGCCTTTTCTATAGAAAATTTTTCAAAAAATAATTTTTTACTGTCGCAAATTTTAATTGCGACAGGGATTGCCTTTTCTATAGTAAATTATTCAAAAAATAATTTTCTACTCTCGCAAATTTTAATTACGCCAGGGATTGCCTTTTCTACAGTAAATTTTTCAAAAATTAATTTTATACTGTCGCAAATATTAAATACGCCAAGGATTGCCTTTTCTATAGTAAATTATTCAAAAAATAATTTTTTACTATCGCAAGTTTTAATTGCGCCAGGGATTGCCTTTTCTACAGTAAATTCTGCAAAAAATAATTTTTTACTGTCGCAAATTTTAATTGCGCCAGGGATTGCCTTTTCTATAGTAAATTATTCAAAAAATAATTTTCTACTGTCGCAAATTTTAATTACACCAGGGATTGCCTTTTCTATAGTAAATTTTTCAAAAATTTATTTTATACTGTCGCAAATTTTAAATACGCCATGGATTGCTTTTCTGTAGTAAATTATTCAATAATTAATTTTATACTGTCGCAAATTTTAAATACGCCAGGGATTGCCTTTTCTATAGTAAATTTTGCAAAAAAATAATTTTTTACTGTCGCAAATTGTAATTGCGCCAGGGATTGCCTTTTCTATAGTAAATTATTCAAAAAATAATTTTCTACTGTCGCAATTTTAAGTGCGCCAGGGATTGCCTTTTCTATAGTAAATTATTCAAAAAATAATTTTTTACTGTCGCAAATTTTAATTACGCCAGGGATTGCCTTTTCTATAGTAAATTATTCAAAAAATAATTTTTTACTGTCGCAAATTTTAAGTGCGCCAGGGATTGCCTTTTCTATAGTAAATTATTAAAAAATAATTTTATACTGTCGCAAATTTTAATTACGCCAAGGATTGCCTTTTCTATAGTAAATTATTCAAAAAATAATTTTATACTGTCGCAAATTTTAAGTGCGCCAGGGATTGCCTTTTCTATAGTAAATTATTCAAAAAATAATTTTATACTGTCGCAAATTTTAAATACGCCAGGGATTGCCTTTTCTATAGTAAATTTTGCAAAAAAATAATTTTTTACTGTCGCAAATTGTAATTGCGCCAGGGATTACCTTTTCTATAGTAAATTTTGCAAAAAATAATTTTCTACTGTCGCAAATTTTAATTACGCCAGGGATTGCCTTTTCTATAGTAAATTATTCAAAAAATAATTTTTTACTGTCGCAAATTTTAAGTGCGCCAGGGATTGCCTTTTCTATAGTAAATTATTCAAAAAATAATTTTCTACTGTGGCAAATTTTAATTACGCCAGGGATTGCCTTTTCTATAGTAAATTATCCAAAAAATAATTTTTTACTGTCGCAAATTTTAAGTGCGCCAGGGATTGCCTTTTCTATAGTAAATTATTCAAAAAATAATTTTATACTGTCGCAAATTTTAATTACGCCAGGGATTGCCTTTTCTATAGTAAATTATTCAAAAAATAATTTTTTCTGTCGCAAATTTTAAGTGCGCCAGGAATTGCCTTTTCTATAGTAAATTATTCAAAAAATAATTTTTTACTGTCGCAAATTTTAATTGCGCCAGGGTTTGCCTTTTCTATAGTAAATTATTCAAAAAATAATTTTCTACTGTCGCAAATTTTAATTACGCCAGGGATTGCCTTTTCTACAGTAAATTTTTCAAAAATTAATTTTATACTGTCGCAAATTTTAAATACGCCAGGGATTGCCTTTTCTATAGTAAATTTTGCAAAAAATAATTTTTTACTGTCGCAAATTTTAATTGCGCCAGGGATTGCCTTTTCTATAGTAAATTATTCAAAAAATAATTTTTTACTGTCGCAAATTTTAAATACGCCAGGGATTGCCTTTTCTATAGTAAATTATTCAAAAAATAATTTTCTACTGTCGCAAATTTTAATTACGCCAGGGATTGCCTTTTCTATAGTAAATTATTCAAAAAATAATTTTATACTGTCGCAAATTTTAATTACGCCAGGGATTGCCTTTTCTATAGTATATTATTCAAAAAATAATTTTATACTCTCGCAAATTTTAAGTGCGCCAGGGATTGCCTTTTCTATAGTAAATTATTCAAAAAATAATTTTCTACTGTCGCAAATTTTAAATACGCCAGGGATTGCCTTTTCTATAGTAAATTATTCAAAAAATAATTTTCTACTGTCGCAAATTTTAATTACGCCAGGGATTGCCTTTTCTATAGTAAATTATTAAAAAATAATTTTATACTGTCGCAAATTTTAATTACGCCAAGGATTGCCTTTTCTATAGTAAATTATTCAAAAAATAATTTTATAATGTCGCAAATTTTAAGTGCGCCAGGGATTGCCTTTTCTATAGTAAATTATTCAAAAAATAAATTTATACTGTCGCAAATTTTAAATACGCCAGGGATTGCCTTTTCTATAGTAAATTTTGCAAAAAAATAATTTTTTACTGTCGCAAATTGTAATTGCGCCAGGGATTACCTTTTCTATGGTAAATTTTGCAAAAAATAATTTTCTACTGTCGCAAATTTTAATTACGCCAGGGATTGCCTTTTCTATAGTAAATTATTCAAAAAATAATTTTTTACAGTCGCAAATTTTAATTACGCCAGGGATTGCCTTTTCTATAGTAAATTATTCAAAAAATAATTTTTTACTGTCGCAAATTTTAAGTGCGCCAGGGATTGCCTTTTTATAGTAAATTATTCAAAAAATAATTTTCTACTGTCGCAAATTTTAAATACGCCAGGGATTGCCTTTTCTATGGTAAATTATTCAAAAAATAATTTTCTACTGTCGCAAATTTTAATTACGCCAGGGATTGCCTTTTCTATAGTAAATTATTCAAAAAATAATTTTATACTGTCGCAAATTTTAAGTGCGCCAGGGATTGCCTTTTCTATAGTAAATTATTCAAAAAATAATTTTCTACTGTCGCAAATTTTAAATACGCCAGGGATTGCCTTTTCTATAGTAAATTTTTCAAAAAATAATTTTCAACTGTCGCAAATTTTAATTACGCCAGGGATTGCCTTTTCTATAGTAAATTATTCAAAAAATAATTTTCTACTGTCGCAAATTTTAATTACGCCAGGGATTGCCTTTTCTATAGTAAATTTTGCAAAAAATAAATTTCTACTGTCGCAAATTTTAATTACGCCAGGGATTGCCTTTTCTATAGTAAATTATTCAAAAAATAATTTTTTACTGTCGCAAAT